>JANZLQ010000079.1:77778694-77796688 GCA_026212715.1 Elanus axillaris | reverse complement strand
AACCCAAGGTGTTTCTTTTTGTTATAATTTCTTAATTTTAGACAAATATGGGAAATAGTGAATGTGAGAATAAGAGATTTTGACTTGAACAGATAAGCATTTTCTGACCAAAGCAATCAAATCAATTAAATGAATGAAATATGAATTCACACATAGTTTCAATAGATATTAATCTGGGGTTTTTTTTTGTTTGTTTGTTTTTAGGGTTTTGGGGGGAGGAAGTACATATTAGTTTGCAGAATGTCACCAGGATGTAATTACGATTAAGGTGTTAAACTGGCACTAAAAACTAGAGTGGAGGGTCTGGTACGTGGGCTTCGTGTTCAGGGTTTCTTCGCCCCTGCAGGAAGGGAGGAGAAGTGGTTTGTATCAGCTGCACCCTGTACATTGTTTTCTCATTCGTCACCAAATGCCAGGAGCTGCAGTAATCCATCCTGGAAGTGACAAACATATGATACCATGCGGCCTGATCCTGTGGGAGGAAGGGTGGAATTTCCTATGGGTGCAGATGCCTCAAGAAAAAGGACTTTTTTTTAAAGCCTGGAGTCTCTTCCTGGCTATCCCAGGTTAGTGACAAATGGACTATGATTTCAAGGCTTTGTACCATTTGATTAGTCTTCTCCAGTAATTTCTGTTGGTTTTATTGTTAGTATTTCTCTATTGATTCCAAAGGGACCATTGTGGATTTGGACTGTGTTAAGAATCATTCCCACATACAAAAGACAAGGATTTTTTTACCCTTAATCTACTGATTTGGTATTCGCTCCATCTGCTACTTGTACCCTTGCTTCTCACAATCCTGTATCTACCAGAATATACTCTGACCTTTAGCTACAGAAAAAAAAATAATCTTCTAACAGGATTTACAATGAAAATGTGTACATGTTTGATGAAAGCTGTTGGAATGGCAGCCGTCCTCTTAAGGGCAGGATTAAGGTTACAAAGGCAGAAAGAACTTCATTATTTCCTGATCTGGTGAGTGTTGGACAGTCCAGCCTCCAGATTATCTCACATCCTACATGATTTACCCACAACTATGAATCAAATGCAAAAACTTGTCTGCTGGAGTTCCTCAACAGTTGTTCATAGTCCAGAGAAGTTGGGTAATTTCCATGCCATGTGCCAATGTCTCCTCTTCTCCCTTGTAGCCCTTTGCAACCGCCAAGGCCAAGACATTTGGAGCAGAGGCAGAGCCGTACCCATCACCTCTGAGGTCCTGCTCGGGAACCCAGCCATGAAAGCCGAGGCAGCCGTAGATCTGTTGCTGCACATCCACACACAGTCACATGCAGTTACCCTGGTCCATGGGCATTTCGTGATGTGCTGTCGCTAAATTCAAATCTGGGGAAAACGCTGCAGAAATTGGTTTTGCTCCCCCCTGCGTTGCCTGTGAGGTTAAAGGAGTCCTTGGTCGCCTGTTACGCTGTGGCTGTGCAATTTATGATGCAGCTAACCCTGTATGTCTTCCTGAGGTTGGGCTGATGTACTTCGGACATCATCTTTCAACACGAGGACAGTCCCAAGGGTTTTTTTGATGGGGATGAAAGGTGTCTACTGGAGAAAACAGAAAAGTGTTTCACCCAGACTATCACCAGCCCCTTGTGCAGCTGCAACACCAGCTCTTCCCCTTCCAGGAGGGACACTGCTGCTGGTCACAGCAGTATGTACCCCAGGCTTAGCTAGGGGTGTAGCTTCAGGAGAAGCAGAAAAGAACAGTGCAAGCTGCAAAAATTTACAAAGCTTGGCCTTTACATCACCCTGGGGACTGGTTCCCCATAAACGCTGCATCCTTTGGTTTGTATTCTGGATACTCTTTCTGGCTCATCTTTTCTCCAGGTGCCTTTCATCCCATATCTAACGTTCCTTTATTTACTCTTCCTCTTCTTTTAAACTTGCTCTTGCTCTCACAGGAGCACCTGCAGTATATAAAACCACAACAAAAGCACTTAATCTAGTCTGACATTTTCACTCTGGAACTTTGGTTGTTTTTCTTGAGTGAAGTACCTTGTTTCCTACACCCATCAGTAGCTTTATACTCAATAGAGCTGGTAAGAAAACACAATTCCTGTCCAGGAAGAAATGTTTTTTCAAATTTGTTCTGATCCAAAACTGAGCTTATAGAAAAATGTCTTTTCAGAATTTCCCATGGAATGAAAATTCTGGTTAAAACCCCCGACCCACCACCTATTAAAAAGCCACATATAACGAAAGGATTCACATAAACAGAGTTTGGACTCTACATTTTTTTATTGTAAAAGTAGTATGACAGTGATCCTGATTAAATTATCCACATAAGGATTTCTAGTGCTCTTTGGTGTGCCAAAGAGTGTCTGGGGTACCTCGAGAGGCCTGAAGGATATGGCAGAGGACTTCTGCCCTCCTGGAACAGCCCGTAAAAACCTGGTAGGATACTCCAGGACAACTCAGATGCCAATGAACATCTATGTACGGGTAAAGTAATTGAGCTCTGAAACCGTGCACACCTCATTCTGGGGTACTTACTGTGTGAGCTCAGTCCTACCTCTGCCTCTTTGCTGAAGTCTGATCTAATGAATCTCAGTATCAGCACTGTGCTGATTTCAGCATGCGTGCCCATGTCTGAGAGATGGTCCACTAAATCTCTTGCGTGCCAGTATTTCCAAACCGGGGTGTAGACCTGTGAAGCTTGCCCAAGTTCTCAGTGCAAATCTTGGAGTGTATGTTTGAGTGTGGACCTTGACTTAAATTTGACATATTTATCTCTGTTACACTGCTTATGCTGACAGCTCACGTGTCAGGCCAGAAAAATTCAATTTATACCATGTTTCCCAAAACCTTGGCCAGACAGCCATCCTCAATGCTGGATACACACACCCTAGTATCAGTTCAAATAGCTGGGAAAAAAAGAGGCACATAAATAAAAGGAACAGAAGAGATTAAACTAAACTGGGTTACAGACGCTGGACTTGCTTTTATTCAGAGACTAGCTCATCGTTAGTACTGCCTTGATGGTGCTCCCCTTCCCCCTTTTGACCTTCCCTTTTAGGCCAAGCCTGTGACCTTGGGTGATCCAGCTCACTTTACACCTTGGCCTAATTACAGCCAGAGGAGCAGAGGGTGGAATATGATAACTGTCTACATCTTTATCATAGGTGAAAACAGGCAGAGTAATCATTTAGGGTGGCTGAAGTAGGTAAGGCTGGGAGTAATGAGATGGAAAGTTTAGATTGAATATCAAGATAAAATTACCCACAATACATTCTTTTAGGCAAGGGGATGTATTAAGTCTCAATTAGTGGCAGTATGATCTAATAGCACCACAGCTACTGACAACGTTATGGCCCCTTGGCCTATTAAATCATCTTTCAGAGAAACCGCTGGAAGGCTGAACTGGACAAACTACCAGTAACTGTAATATAAAGTCTGATCCCATGATGGAGTCAGAGTGGAATAAATAGGTAATTTCCATGTCACTCCTGAGAAGAGACTGTACCAGGTAATGATATCCACCAAGCTCTGTGTCTCTGCAAAGATCCTTGATGGCATTTACAAAACTGCCTAAGTGACTTAGGAGTCCTAATCCTCTTTTGAAAACCAGTATGGTAATTTAGGTATATAAACCCTATTGTATCACCTAGTGAGAATGAGATTTATGAAGCTCCCTCTTTTAAAAGTGCTTGGGTTTGAAATGCCCACCCAGACACGGATTCATAAACTCAGTGGAATATTCACACGCACAGATTCAGTGGAGTACTGCAGGCAGACACAGGCTTGCTCTGCCTGCTCTCTGCAGCAAAGGACTAACAGAAAGCTTGGTACAGGGAAAATTAGGCTCCTGTGCTTTTTTTTTTTTTTTTTTGCCACACAGCAGGGTCTTACCTGCAATTTGCAGTGCAAACAAACCCTAAACCATAATGAAACTAGGATGAAGTTTCCCAAAGTGGCATTTTGTGGGATGTTTCTTTCTTGCATGCATGTTCTGATGACACATGTACTACATTAATCAATGTATGTCACTGCCAAATGTAATATGTCTTCGATATAGAAACAAGTTAGTGGCAGATGAGCATCCAGCTCTGAATCTTCATGTCACTGCCACAAGCCTGAATGTTATAGAAATCCAGAGCATCAAGGGTATTATTGCAATTTGCATAAGTAGAAAACACAGTGATTAAAAGTTATCAAAGAAAGCTATCGCTCGGTTGTCAGCTCCACAAGCAGATCCCAGTGATGTCTTTCCAGCTCCTTCATAATAATCTCTGTAAGTTCTTGCTAAGAGCTGCATTGAAGTAACCTGTCATTTTCTCTGTCTTTCACCAATTCAGCTCAAAGAGATGCGCCAGCTGTGATCACTTGGAGTCAGAGCTGCTGTGTTGCAAAGCATTGCTACAGCTGCAGGCAAAATGTACAATTCGGAGATCTGCTGAACCCAAAAGTCATGGAAAAAGCAGTGCTGTACCACCCAGAGCACCCTACCATCGCGTCAGGAGAAGTATGCCCTGGGAGAGGAGAGCTCAGTCTCCCGCACGCTCTGCATGTGACAAACCGGGGCACGACGTAGGAAGGCGTTCCTTGTCTGAATTGTGTCTTGTCTTCTCTTTTCATGGTTTCTGCTGGCCTCTGGTGTGGAAGCAAGGTGAGAAAAAGGCTGTGGAAAACACCACGGATTGCTCCTCTTGGTGTATCTGGAAGACCTGATGTTTTGTTGATGCTGGGTAAGTCTTCATCTGATTCAGTTTTCCCAGTACGTACTGCTGGGTGCCACAAAACCAAGGAGGTGTTATAAAGCTCCCTCAGGCAAGATGATATCGTTACCAGCCTACATGTGCTTTGGAAGGATAGAAAATGCCATTATCAGTCAAACTACCTTTCAAGGTAGAAAATAAGATTGAAACATAGTCTGTTCTTCCCATGGCCATGTTTCTCTGCCCTAGGAAGCATCTCCTGATAGACATGGTCTCAGGTGGCTGGACTTCTGTTTCCCACACTCAAGATTTCTCCTTTGTTTTTGTCTTTTTTTTTTTTTTCCCTTTCCCTCATCTCCAAGTGCATGTGTTTAATGTGGACCAGTTTTACACAACTGTAAGTCAGTGCAATTTTACTGAAATTTCTAGAACTGACACCAACCTTGCATCTCTTTTTCTGCCAAGCAAAACTCATTTGCTGAGGCTCAAAGTTGGACCAGCTTTCCTGCTGACCCTCAGGAGAGTGGGTGGCCGGAATTGTTCTGTGGGCTGCGAGTCCTGTCGTGCTTCACTCAGACATTTGTCCCCACTCTCCCTTTCATTACCCTTTGCCTAATGACTGGTATCTCTGGGTGTAAAACACAAACACCCCTCTGACAAGGTTGTCTCAAATATTTGGGCTTCTTGGAAACCTCAGCCTATCAACAGCTAGTGTGTTCTTGGGGCTAAGTGGAATCATTACATTTTCTCCTATGGAACCAATTAGAGGCTGATAACATTATAGTAATTATCTGATTAAACTTTTGTTCGTTGCTTTTAAGTATTACTTCCAGTCCTCTTCAGACACTAAAAAGCATGAGACTATGAAACAACTGTAGCAATGCCGGGAGCTTCTTTGGTGCTGTCATTGCCAAGAGACTGGGTGCCAAATGGTTCAATTATTCTTCAGCTGGGAAATCTGGACGAGTCTGGAACCAAAAAGGTATATGAAAAAGGTGTGGGACATAAGCAGACCAAATAATAATAAAAAGACTCGTGGGCTATTCTCCAGTGTCATGATTCCTGGTTGTTTGTCCAGGTTACATTTCAAGCCCCCATTATCATGGCACACCAGAGTCAAACCTCTTCCTCAGGACAGCTTGATTAGACTAAGGATCCGTCTCAGTATAGTCAGCCTCCTGAACTCAACTTTGTTATATTGATAATCTCTAAGCACACTACATCCAGAAGCATTTAAGATTTAATTTACTAAGTGAATTGTGAGAGAGAAAAACAACAAAAGAAGGAGGAAAAAGTCAAATAAAAAGGAAATTCCAAGCTATTAAAACATCCTTTTGGGGACCAGAGGTATGTGCATGTGAGTTAATCTGAGTGGTTTTCTCCATATAACTGTGATGGGACATAAGTCTCTTGAAGTTTGGAAAAGCATGTGGTCAGACTTGCATCTAGATCTTGGAGCCTGAGGGACTTATCTGGGCTCTATGATGGCAACACCTGAGCACCTCAGCTTTTATATTTAAACAGATGCAGATAACTATATTATTTCCAGATGAAACATGGAAGCATAGACAGCTAGGTAGTCTCCATTGGATTTATCCATATCCAGTAGCAAAGAACCGCCTCTCTTCCCAGTGAATGAAACACAGTTGGCCGGAGTTCTTCCAGAGCAGGAGTAAAGCTCTGTGGTTCGTGCAGCCCAATTTTTCGGTGCCTCCTGTTTTAGGTTGGAGCTTCAAGACTGAACAAGCGTCACAATTCAGCTTGGCTGCTTGTGCAGCGACATCATGTGGAACCGCACACCAGCCCAGCGCGAGACCCTGACGAGCTCCCCAGTGAACCTGGCCCTGAGCTGGGTTTGCAGCCCAGCCCAAACCAACCTGGCTTCTGTTCTCCTTCTCAACTGCTTCCCACGCCTCCAGTGTTTACTCTGGCAAGAGATACCTCCAGTGCCCAAATCTTGTAAAACTGAAATGTGGTCCCAAACCACATTGCTTGGTTTTGGATTGAGATTCGAATTTCCAAGCATGTCTGAGTCCAGGATTTCTATTATTTGGCCTGCCATAGACATGAGGTCACCCTAGAAATGTGCATCTGGAAAAAAGACAATTTCCGATCATTCAAGAGAGGGTTTGGATTCATGGGTGCATCCGTTTCTGCATCTAGCACAAACACTTGTATTCCAATATTTCACTAATGCCTCTAAATGCAATGGGGTTTCTGGGTCTTACTAGAGTGCTAATGGGAACGAGGCCCCTTTTTGCTCTGAGTTAAGATATGGTGTTCAACCCAAAGAAGAAAAAAAAAAATATTCCTATATTATAGGCAGGTTTACTAACATTTTCAAGGTTATAAGCCAATCTGTTACAAAACTGAGAGCAGGACCTGTAAATCCAATGTTTCATTAAGGGGGTGGAACACATTAATGGAATAGAGGATATTGTCTGTTGGCAAATGCTATGAATCAATTTATTTTATTCCTGGGTACATGTTCATGTGAAATTGGGCTAACTTTCCTCTCTGTCAAATATAATACGTACCGTTCTGGCAGCATCTGTTTTGTTTCACTTGCTAGAGCTGTGGGACTCTAGACTCAATAAGGTCTTTCCAATTCAAAGAATAAAAGCTCCCAGGAAAGCTAGCCAGGAGCCCCTGTTTTTACAATAGATTGCTTGGCTTGTTGCAGTCCCTTCAGCCAAACGTTTTTTTACAGAGTTTGAGAGCACTGTGTGAATACAAAGTACATGAATTGTGATTAGCAGCTTCCCTTGGAAGGCTCCTTCTAGGAGCTCTTATTTGATTTGATCTTGTCTCAGGTAAATAAAAGGAACAAAGTGGAAATGGCCTTTGACCCGCTAATTAATCACTTGCTTCTGTTAACTATTCCTCCGTCAATGTTATTAAGTGGCAGCATTCGAGGGTAAATAGGCAACCGTGTAAAGAGGCTTAAGTACCATCTGTCCTTACCTGCTAAGGTTCTTTTGCCCTTTGGAGTTGATCCCCTGGTCTTATTGCCTTTTTTTTTTTCTTTTTTTTTTTTTTAATTTTCTTAATATTAGGAAGAGATTTGCATGCACTATGATTAAAATACACAGCTGGCCAATTCAGCCCTAGCTCCACGTCTGTTTGAAGGCACTTGGCAATTGCAAGCAAGTGTGGTTACAGATGCTTTGTTTATCTCAGTGATCAGAGTAAGGAAGACAACAATTGCTGTCACATGCAGGGCAATAGTGATTAGCAACAGTTAATGTGTGTGTTGAATATTAGCAGGGAAGTATTTACTCATACAGCCCTGATGAGGACTTGCAATGAATGATAAATACTTCCAAGAACAAGCCTGGAAGATCACTATCTGATAGTACTCTTTCTGTTGGACCAGTTAGAAGCATGGCTTTAAGTCTTATTCATCAGCCCCTTCTCATGGCATACATTTTGTCCTATGCCAGCGATTAGATATGTTTTCCACCTAGGTGTCATTCAAGTGGAAGACAAGACAACAGGAAGATAGATCACATTGATCTGTCCCTGGGATGTGGGTGAGTTTCTCCCGCAGTGAGTCGAAGGATGGCGAATCTAGCCACTGCTGCTTACAAATGCTTGTGCAAAATGTTTGTACCTTCATTCACACACCTAGCTGCATCTTACTTTCTATATCTATGCCTGGATGGATGCTTGTTTCTATCAGGTGGCCTGACACTAGCACTACCGTTCAGGTTTCTGGTTAATGTGTAAGGTCAGCTTTTGGGCAACCCGTTACGTTACAACAAGCATGCTCTGTACTGCGGCAGAAAGACTAAATTAGGTTGCGTGCAAGACTGCACAGCGCAATCCCAGAGAGAGCAATAGGACTTCTTCATCTTTTGCAACGCTCAAAACTTCATCTCCACAAAAAAATCAGGGCTGAACAAGATTCTGACAATCTTCGTGTCTACTGATGGAGGTGGGAGTTGTGACACTTGTCAGTTTTCAGGATCACGGGCTCTTATCTTTTGAGATTAAACTGGACCCTTGTATTGCAAGGGTCCAGTCATAAACCACTGATGTTCTCACCATGTTCTCAGTGATTTTTTTGTAGCCTTTAGGCTGGATTTATTATTGAGCAGATCAATACTATTTACTCAAAATCCTTGCAAAAGTATAATCGTTGTTTCTTTGCCATGAGCTATCCACAAATGTGGGTGGGCTGTTTGAAATCTGCATACTCACAGTGCAGAAGCAAAAAGTAGTATGAGTGGTGGGGTTCCACGGACTGGTAAAATGACTCTTGAATAAAAAGTGCATGAATCAGTGGAGTCGCACTAATGTAATCAAGGTTACAGCCAGGATACCAAGGCAGGGTCCTTCCCTGTACCTTGATGCATCAGAGAGCAGAACCTGGCCCAGAGCCTGTAATCGGTTTGAACAATCTGTCAGGTACTTTGGGATTTGGAGGTGAAAGGTGCTATGTAAATGTCAGTCATCATTTGCTGGAGCACTACATGCAGGCGGAGAAGCACAGCCTGCCAGAGACACTTCAACAGGGTGTTAGGAGTGATCTTCTTGCGAAACATATTGCACTAGATGTACGGATGTTTGTTGAGCAGAATCATGTAATTCGGTTACTTTAAATCACCTGACACACTTTCCTCTATCTTCCTATTTTATCTAATTTTCTCCCAAGTTTTCTTCATTATTTAAATAAATCAAACCAAATAGCCATGTGCAAAGATATTTATTTATACAAAAGAGGTGCGATCCCAGGTCCCTAAAGCTTTTTATAGAAAGTAACGGAGCAGAGTGAATCATTTAAGCTGGATGGTTTATTTGGTTGTGGATTGCTCTTTTTGGTTCATGAAATGTTTATGAGCCAATCACAACATTCTCACATGCATTCGTTATTGAAAACAACCTGTGAAGCCACGAATAGCTCACACAGGGTCTGGGGAGGACGTTCATTGCTGGGACTACAAAACACACGCTGCGTCTATTACTGACACTAGTCACCTGGTTGGCTTGCTGCTTCCTGATTCCATTACTTAATTAATTAACCAACAGAGTGGGAATTTTGAGTATCATACCATTTATGTGGCTTGATGGTTGCTCTTGGGCATATTCAGTGCCTCAGAAGACTTGAAGCTAGGACCAGATAAACAAGTCAGTTCAGGAAAGGGGTTGGAACATAAACAGCCTCCTATATGGATGTGATTTTTTTCCTTCAGTGAGTATTTATGACTTTATGTTCCAGGTTTGCTTTTCAACAAGCTAAAGCTTCCTAGAAGTGAGTGCAAAAAACAAAGAAGGGACTAGCCTCCTAGCTGGGTCCTCTGTGACACAGAGCACCTTTCCAGCAGAGGAACTGAACACAAAATCATTTCTCTGAATACCTGTGGGATGTTTTTCATGCCATGTGGCACAAGTGATTTTCCTGGGAAAACCAGGTTCAAGAGAGCCTCTGTGAAGACTTTCTCACCTCTCACTGCTCCTCCTTCTGCAATCTATTCGGTTCTGATTTCCATTTTCCTCTTTTCCCTTTTAGTTTCTACTTTAGCACAACAAAATCAAAGTTAGGGGCTGTTTGTGTTTTTCACTTTAGTTTTGAAGGTGAACGTGCAAAATCCTTTCACCTGTGACATACAAATCCACATTTTCCTCAGCTAATAGCATGTTCTTAGTATAATTTAATTTCAGCATCTTTAACGTGAAGGACATTTTTCTCCTCTGTAACTTTATAGGTTTGCACATGTAAACAGCATCCAGTACCTAAGAATTTCAGCAAAATCATCTGCGAATAGGCCGACCTGTAAGTATCACTCTAAATTTTGTACATTCATTATTTCATGTGTGTTTGCATGCTGATGGAGCATGGTTGTCTTTTATTAGCAGGGGGAAAAACAAAACATGGGAGAATGCTTGCAAGCTAGAAAAAGGGAGATACAGGAAACAGCAGCTATTTCTGGAGTGGTCTTTTTGGAGCAGAGTTGTTTTGATTTGCCCTATTAAATAGGAAGGTCAAGAAAGGCAAGAGAAAAAATAAAATTCTTCTATAAGACAGTTCTGTTGCTGGAAATGCAATACTAAAAAGTTGTTACTTAGAAAGGAGCTTCTTCAGTTTTGCATATACCATAGGTTTTAGAAAGCTATTTTCCCATTTTAGGGCTGAAAAATAGATAGCTTTCTTGGACACCAATAACTTTTTTTCCTCTTTCCCCCCATACTCTTAGAATCAAGGTGCAACTTTTCAACTTTGTGAGCAGGGCTGAGAAGTTTTTAGTTTTTTTAATGAAAAAATACCTAAAAATAATTAAAATATTTAAGTCACTCAATAAAGGCTTCCTCTGTAAAAATATGTTCTGGATGTAAAACAATCATTTAAAAATTAGGGGAAGACATGAGACATCCCTCCACCCACTACCCTTTGGTTTGAGCATTTAGCATACACTGGCAAGTTTAGAAAGTGAACCGGGCAGCAGAGACCTTCATGAAGTGTTGGTGATACTTATGACCAGCTTTTCTTGGGGCACCTCCTTGTCACAATCTCAGCTGAGACCTCTGCACTAAGCCTGAGCAATTTTTCCTCATCAGCAGGCTTAAGACTCCCTAGAATGAGAATGGTGATCACTTTGACAAAGTATATGTGAATATAATAGGAAAGTGAAAGAAAAAAAAAATAATGTAAGCAGTAGCTTTTGCTAAATACAATGTAAATTCCTCAAAGGGTGCATTTAAAGGAAATTGGTCATAAATTCTTAAGTATTTTCAAATTTTGGATGCAGCCATATGTTAGCAAAAAGAGTCCAAAATAAAGTCAGACTTCGGAAATGTCTTAAAAGTTCTCTTTTCACACAAACATGAACTCATACATTAAGCATGGATTTAGCTGAATATCCCACCCACATCAATGTGATCTTGTGTCAGAGCTAAGTGGTGTAAATTTGTATTATCCATATTCAGAAGGATGAAGCTAAATGCCAGCCTCAAGTGAAAGTTATTCACCAATAAACCCTAATACAATATGCGTGTGGCGCAGTGTTCTGCTCCAAAAAATGCATTACTACTAGGAGATAAACCCTAAGTTTCAAAACACATACTTACATGAACTTGTAAAAAATACATGAGCCTGCAGGAATTTGGCCTAGCCTCTCCAGTGTGATTTTCGCTCCAGAACGACTTTCCAGTTTCATTCCCAACTCCCATCACTAGCATCTTGCTTAAAAGACTTTATTCCCCGAACCTCCCTTCCCATCAGAAGTAGGGGAGGGTGGCACAGCAGATTCTTCAGTGACCATGATGCTGGCAGACCAAAGCAGCATCCCCTCTATCACTTGCTGTAGTTAACAAATTAGTGCCCACCTCGGTTCCAGGCTCTGCTCTCTCCGTCATGAAAGAGGCTACTAGGAGGTTTATGGCAATGCTTTTGCCCCTACTGCTGCCTCCAGAAAAGCCAGCCCTAAAGGAGAAGATAATAAGGCTCCTAGTCTCCGCCATATGATTATCCTGCGCTGTCGCCCACTTCCCCTGGAGTGCAGAACTTGTAACTATTACATGACTTTCATTTTTACATATGTAAGGAAAATGCCTTGATTCCCACAAGCTGTCAGTTAATGTTACAATGCTTAACTGAGAGGCTGCAAGCATCACCCACTCCTTAAAATGCTAATGATCTGCCTCAGATGTGTGATCACAGAAGCCCATGAGCTGGGCTGTTTTGTAGTCCCCTTGTATTTTTAGCTTACAGCAATGACCTTGTGCTGTGTACTTCGGGGTCTGTGGTTTGTTTGGGGTTTTGGGGTTTTGTTTGGTTTTGTTTTGGTTTTGTTTTTTTAAGCCTCTGTGCGCTCAGTAGATTGACTGGGGAAAAAAAAAAGAAGCTGACCTCTAAACATTTTTAAGTCATAAATATCATAAATAGAGGGAAAAGCAGGAATAAACCACCAGGGAAGAACAGAACGGGATATACTGCAGAAACAGAGATAGGAAGCGTCGGGTCTATTTAATCTTTGGTTTGCCGTGCCTAGCCCCACAGAGCACTCGGATCAGTGTCCGAAGCGATCTGTCTTGCTGTGTTATTGAGAGGCAAAGAACTGAAGTTCTGGAATTTCCAAATCTGTTTCTGAGACTCAAGTTCATTGTACTACACTCAAGATCGCCTGTACTCTCGGTATGGGAAATTGAGTTTGGCGATGGGGCTGAGGTTACAGGACAAAAGAAAACATGCTCAGCCACCCACTTCCTTTTTCTCCAGACCTTCCTCCCCTAGAAATAAGCGCCTTTTGGTAAATATGAAATAGCTGATTGTCGCCTTAGTTAGCGCTGAGCAGCACGGTGCCACAGAGGCTTTCAGGAACTAAATGAAAATTAGTTTCAGTACAAGCCTCAGTACATTTGCAATGCAGACTAAGGTCAGTCTTTGGACACCTATTTGGAGAAGGTGAAAAGTCAAGTAAAATGTTGTCTTGCTTGTCAGTAAAAAGTGATAATAACTAAATCAATGGTCATGCTCTAGGATGCTGCTAGGGGGTTCTGAATGGCCCTGGTGTGTATGATCCTTCAGATGAGTTGTACTTGCTAGGCACAAAACACGGTTTGGTTGCTGTACCTGTCAGAACTTTTATTTATCAGGGAGCTGGCTGCTGTTGACACTTGAATTTCAAATCCAAAGCAATAATATTATTCTGTGCAAAGTGCTAATATTATTTTGGAATGGGTATCTTTCCCGCTTTGCAGTGATTTACTTAACTGGTCTAGATGGCCGCTAGCCCATTCTCTCTGTGCCAATGAATTTTTATTTTTTATTATGTTTTTTTTTTCTTCATGGCTATGCAGCTTCAAATGAAAGGAGACCTGAAGTTTCAGAGCCTCCCCACCCCTGAACTTCTGTTTGAGGTTCAGTACAGACTGTCCCCTTGATGAGATACATTCGAGAAAACCTTCTTTAAAAATCCTGCCAGGGCAGTGTTGTATGGTGTTGGGACCTTGATGGTTTGAGATGTAGAAACCCAGCTGAGGTCTCAGGTGAGGCTTTGAAGGTTTTGGGATGATATCTACACAGGGAATTGGACTCCCTTTTGGGTCCCGTTCTTAGGATAGAAAATAGTGTTCAGACTGTCTCTCTTTCCTGGGGCAAGTAATTGAGCATCCAGTGTATTTCACCTTTATTGGTTAGGAAAAGAGGTGATAAAAGAATGTAGTCTATTCCTTAGGATTTTATGGTGTCATTTCAATGAAGTTAGATGTTAACTACTTGCATGAAACACTTTTTAATGGAACACACTTTTGCCAGATGGGAGAAAATATGCCGCTTGCTGCTATTTTATTTTTCTGCATTTCCCTCAGGCTCCATCTATATTGCAGCCATAACCCAATCCCCAAACCCAATCACAACAAGGGTGCCATTTTACCCTGTTGCAGAATGGTTAACAGTTCCCGAGCCGAAGGGATCTAACCACATTTCTGAAAGAAGGTAGGATCTCAGAGGGTACCTTAATACCACTTGCAGTTCAAAGATTTAGCAAGATCAAAAGGAACTGGTTAGCGCCTCATCAGGCCTCCTGGTTCAATCATGTTGAACCATGTTTTCTGGCTGAGGTTAGTAGTCTTTTAATCCAGGCTTTAGGTTTACGTCTCTCAGCATGCAGCTGTGCGAGCAATCATATTCAAGTGAATGCTGTTCCTCGTGATACTAAATGCTGCAAGATCAAGGACCCAATAGCAAAAATACTGGTTTTTGTCACTCTTTCCCCTTCACCAGAGACAAAGCTGGGCTGTAAGCTTGACTTATAAAAAACCTGACCGGCTCCAAAATTTGACAAAGGTGACGGTATGTGGGTTCATGGGATATTTTACTTTACTTTCTTCCTTCAGGGCAGCGGAGCCACCTGAGACCACGCAGGTCTCTGCCTCAAATTGGCTCACGGATCTGGGGTATGGGAAAGGTTTAATGAGGGGGTCGTGTATTTAATAGTGTATTTTCAGCCCAGTTTTGGCTGTTGCTTGCAGTGCCATCAAGGCTGTGGTTGCAAAGGCTCAGCCCAGGGTTTAACTATCAGTTGTTATGAGCATCCACTGCTTCCTGCAGTTAAATCTGCAGAAATAGGTGCTGAGTGCTCAGGAGCGGGAGCCCTAAAAGGATTTTACCTCTCCTAGCTTTTCATTGCCCAAGGCAACACAGTTGCCTAGAAATAGTTAATGGTGCTCTGTGCAAAGTCTCATTCCGCTTTTAAGGGTCATCGTTATCTCCATTTTAAGGCTGAACTGAGTTTTAAATTTAACTTCATGTTATTGAGATGCAAATCACCCTGGTCTCATAAGTATTATATGTCTAAACCATATTTTTCATCACGAAACTCTCTCTTTTTTAAAAGTGTTTCCCTTTAAGTACATTTTTCCATTAAACTAAATATATGTTTAATTTTTTTCTCCTCCGAAGGCAAGGTCCTTTCAACTCATGCCAGTGTTATTATTTCTCAAAACGAGTTTCATCTTGATCCATAAACATTTTATGCCAAGAATAATGCCGTTTTAAAGACAATAAGTGCCTATTTCTGCCTGAGGCCATCGGAAACCCCGTAAAGGAGGCAGTAGGAATTAAAGACACTTAATCATATTTCCCCATTTTTAACTGGTTTTTTTTTTTTTTTTACACTCTGAAGCAGTTTCTCTATCCTTGCTGAGTCCTATTGAATGCCATAAATCTTAATTAAAGATGTAATTTTTTTTCTTTATGAAAACTGAGCTGGAAAGAACATTTCTTATTTTTAAGACTAGCACTGTGTGCAGGCTCATAAAACAAACAAGACTTTTACACTCGCAGGGTTTCAAAACCAGTTATTGCTGCCATCATGTCGAATTGGTTCCATAATTATTATTATTGTTGGGTTTGGTGTTTTTATGATTATTATTAATGCCTGAGCTTTGCGTTTTCTATGCACGAGACATCATGGGGAAAATAATAACTTACACAATGTGCATATCTGTGTGGAAAGTGGAGGAAGGCTTATAGAAATATACCCATCAGCACAGGGATTTGTTTTTAATATATTCATTATAAGGTGTTGTGATTTTTTGTTGTTTTGCTATTTTTTGTGTGTGTGTGCAGGAGCTGTTTCAGTTAGGTATACTTAAATAACAGAGCTTGTTTGGTGTAAACTTCCATCAGTTTATTGAAGCCAAGAGAATTCTGTTGCTTTATACTGGGAGAAGTGCTACCTCTGATAATGTATTTTTCCTGCTGTTCCATGTACTTTTCCTATTGAGAGGAAGGAAGAGAGCAAAGTGTCACTGTCTTATATGTACTGGTGGGAAGAAATAGGTACTCCATACCTCTCAAGATGAGACTTTATTTGTAGTATCTTCCTGTAACTGAAATGGAAAACACTGCAGAAAGGTTTTGATCTGACTCCCATTAAATTCAATGGGAAGATTTGTGTTGACTCTTGGTAACAAGCAGTATTTGCTCTGTTTTAATGGCACCCGCTGGAAGTATATCATTTGACAGTCTTGTTCTGAGCACTAAGGCATTTTAACAGCCTGCTCCAAAGTCAAGGAAAATCAACATGAATTTTCTTAATAATTTCACCACCTTTTTTGGTTGAGCTTCTTCTAGACTAATTGAGGCAGATACCGTCGCAGTGAACTTCCCTTGCGATGGGGATGGTAGGAAGCACGGACTACCAGGTTGCGATGGCTTTCCAAGCACTTCTCACCACAGAAACAGACTGTCGCCATTAACGAGGAACCCATTAAACTTAACAAATTACTGAGCACTCCTGGTGTGGAGGAAGTAGCAGTACAGGCACATCCATAAACATAGTCCATCTTTTCACAGCTTCCAGCCTGGCAGACGCTTAGGGAGCCCATTGACTTTCCATGGGATAATTTCAGACTTCATGTTAAGGTTAGTTATGTATTTACATACTAACACACTCGTGCTCCTGCTGGTTGGTAATGATACGTCCATTTAAATTTGGCTCTTGTATGCGGAGTTTTTCCAGTGAGCACTGGTATGTCTCTGCATTTTGGAAAATAGAACAAAAGAAAGGCTAGGAGTATTGCACACCAAGGAGCAAGCTGTTGGTTAAAGGTGTGAGCTAGTGTATGAAAATATGATTCTTCAGTCATTAAGCACATGAATAATGTTGCTCCTGTGAGTAATGCTGCTGAGTCAACAATGAAACATTCATGTGAATAGACCTACCTATGGCTAAGTCTTTGTGGGAGTACAACCTCATGCTCTCACCTTCTGCTGCAAGGTCACTGTGTTTCCACAGCTGCCAAGTCAACCAATGAGACACCAGTGGCTTTTATTAGATACTCATAGTTACTGTTCCTTAACATAACATGACCTTCCTCAATGAAGCCTGAATCAAAAGGCCATTGATTTACTAGCTGTGAAGTGAAGTTTCCTCACTGGCATCTAATAATTTATTTAAAACATGGTTTTGCCAGGCAAATCTCTCATTATTTTAAATTTACATTGCTACTTTCAAAGGCATTTTGGAAGATAGCAAAAATGCAAAGAAAATATGTTTCCCATCACTGACTAAGCAAGAATACCAGTTGCAGACTTTATTTGGTGTAGGTTTCATGCTTGCGGCTACAGTGTCTCACTTCTACATGGGTACAGAATTTGGAAGGAAAGCAGGAAGCACTTATTTTGTATCACAAATCACTTGCTGTATTTGGTAGTTTCCAAATTCTGGAAAGACCAGAAGCATTCTGGGGTCATGGATGGTGGGGAGAAAGAGTGGTTCTGAGTGGGGCCAGGTAATTAGGGAAGCTGGTTTGAGGACAGGATAGATCAGTATTTCACAAACTTTAAAAATCCAGATCAACTAATCTGTTTGGACAAAAAACAAAATTAAAGAAAAAAAAATATCCAAGGATCATCTGATACAGCACTACTCCAACAGGCTCTATTTATGACAAAAATTTTGTTAGGAAGAGAGTTTGAAATTGAATACTCAGTGATTTCTTTTTCTTGATTTTCTAGCCTTTTTTTTTTTTTTTTTTTTGCTTACATTCCTGGAACTGTGCTCCTGTGTGATCTTACAAGAATTTTAGCAATCCTTTTGCAGACCCCATTCTGACACCTTCCAGACCCTCCGCAGGCCATATACTACAGAAAGGCTGAGCAACACAGGATGGGACAATTTCTCCAGGCTCCAGCCAGCTTTGCTGACTCTAATGCTGACTCTAATCTTGCAAACTCTTGGGCGTACAAGTGCTTGGGGGCTGATGGGGTCCATCTGTCAGAGAAGGGGGAGAGCATCTTCAGTCACAGGCTTGCCAAGCTACCGAAGAGGGCTTTGAAGTTGCCGGGGAGGGGAACCTCAATCCACCCCACTCCTGCCAGTTT
>JANZLQ010000079.1:77743888-77765990 GCA_026212715.1 Elanus axillaris | reverse complement strand
CTAGCGAAGAGGGGGGGGGAGTGATAGAACGACTTGGTGGGCACCTGGCGTCCAGCCATGGTCAACCCATCACAAATGTAAATGTGGGTTCATTGAAAATGCGTGGGAATAGCGCAATCTGAGGTGATGAAGGCTCAAATTACTCTGTCAAGTTCACCCTCTGAAAGGAAGAGTTGATGCAATAGAAGAAAATATCCATGTTGGGTAGGTCTGCAGCTTGTACGTTTAAGAAGTATTAGAGAATCCAATCAGATCCCTTTTAACCTTCAGTCCACTTTCTTCAGATGACTTAAGTATTGTGATCTTCTCACCTTTTATGGGTGGTTTCTCATTCAAAGCTCTGTCTAAGGGTGGTGCTCAGAAAGCGTTACCTTATTGCTCTGATAAGGCAGAAGCAGTTCTGGTTACCTACAGAAGCAGAGTGGTAGAGAACTTCCACCTGGACTTAAGTCAAGCACGCAGAGAGAGGTGGAGACAGACTCCCTCAGAAGGCTGATGCTACTCCTTGTTTTAATTAAATGAGTGAGTAGATCTTTAAAGAATTCCATAATTTATTTGCACTGCTAAGTGCAAATGGAGTCTTCTACAGAAAATCTGAGCGCATCTTCTCAGACTTCTGCCGAAGCTCACAGCAGGTCTCAAAGAGACCTTGAAAATTGTTCCTGATGAACGACAATCATAAAAACTTAATCAAAAGAATCAGCACAGATTTTGGTCTTTGTCCAAAGGGTGAGAGACAACTGTTTGGTGTTTTTCAACAATGAGATGAAAGGCAGAATTCTGGGTCCTATTGGACATTTCCTCCCCACCACAACATTATAACAACCTTGGGAAAAAAGCTAACAAGATCAACAACAGCTTGAATGCATTGAAATTTGAAAAACTCCATAGGGTTTACATTTTGTCTAATTATGCAGCATGTCAGCTAGGACAAGGAGGAATGCTGTGCTCAGCTGTGGAAATATTTCTGGTCACTGAGAAGTATTTTGGCTAGGTTTCCTCCCCACAATCAGAAAGTGTTATGTGCCAAGCTGAACCACTCTATTTGTTGATAAATTCCAAGTATATGCATATGGAGGGGGAAAAGTGTGCAGAGTAAAAGCACAAAGATTAATTACTACTTAGGAAAACAGTCTTGAAGTCAGTGTTGAACATCATTGACAATATCATCTTATGTTCAAAAGTGGTAAAAAATGTGAATAAAATACTAGAAATTGCTAGAAAAAATAATGAAAAAAATACCAGTTGCAGTATAGTTCGATGGCTTGTCTATATTTGAAATTCATCTCAGAAAGGGTATGGGAGAATAGTATGAAAGGTACAGTGCTGCAGACTGACTTCCATTTGAGGAGATGCTAGGCTATAGTCTTAACAGCTTCCAAATGAGACAACCAAAGTGGATGGTGTGTTGTGAATAGTGTCCATAAAATCATGAATGTTTTATGGGGAAACTACATAGTAAATAATAATTAGTGTTTTCACAGTTAAAAAATAAATCTCAGAGGGCACTGAATGAAATTGTCAGGCAGTAGGTTTAAAGCAAATCTGATGATGAATTACTTTGTAATAAAATGCATGGTTAAACTATTAACTCATTGCCAGAACGTACTGTGGAGGTCAGATATTAATTATTAAATATAGTCACTGAGACACAAGCTGCTGCTTGGGAAGTTCATAAGATGGTGGAAAAGGGAAGCTATAGGAAGAGGAGGTATTATCCTACTACCTCATTGCTCGGATATAAATTATTTTCCTAAGCACCTGCTCTTAATGCTAGAAGAGATAATATAATGAGCTAGTAAAGCCTCTGGCTTTACAATTCTTACATTTCATGTTGTATTCCTATGCCCTTACTGCCAGATCTAGACCTCCACCCTGGATCACAAGAGGAAAGAGCGTGGATATCCCAGATCCGACTGTGTGTACCTACCAAGCCATAAGAACCTGTGTTACGTAGCAGGGTGGATGTGGTAGGATTTCGGTTTTAGATGGTTGCAAAGGAATGAATGCAATACAGGGGTAAAAGTGACTAAAATGTATTTGGCTGAGGAAGAGGGTCAGTAGTAACACCCTGAGCAAATAAAAGGGAAAATAGTGTTTCTCTCAGAAGTTGTTCTCATTACTTCTATGTCTTTTAATGTCCTCAGTCAGAGAAGACAACCCACAATGTTTTGTCCAATCTAAAGCGAGTCCTTAAATAACTAATCTGATTTCCTAGGTACACCGCTTCTCTGGAGATGTTTCTTTCAGCGGAACTCAATCCCAAAGCATTTTGTTGGTAATTTTTTTGAGAAGCCAAAGGTGCTAACCATGGATTTTAGGGAGCCTGACCTTCCTCAACAAGTCAAGACTTAAGAATAGTTGAACAATTAAACATCTGGCCTACTCTTATTAGGTTATGTCATACTCTTTTTATGCAGCAGTAAAAAATATTCGATCCTCTGTATCTTTTGATTGTGTTTACTAATTTAGTTGCTTTTCATCTTTCTGTCATTCAAGTACAGACAAGAACAGCCATGCGAAACAGCATTTCAGTGCAAGCAGAGCAGAACAGCACAAAAATTTCGTTGTTGGAATGCCAGAAAGCATTGGGTAGATGTGAACTGCATCAGAGATGAGTTTAGTGACAAAATGCACCTTTGGCTCACGAAATGGTGAATCCTAAGATTATATTAAGCCTAAGGGAATACATAATAATAATAAAAAAAAGTGGTATTAGAGAATATTCAGCAGGGTGTTTGAAGAAATATCTTGTTGGGGATATTCATTTCTGGTATATCTGGGAGGGAAAAGATGGGACTGAGAGAAGCCAGCTATGAAAAGGAAAGAACTATGAACTTAAAGAAATCATCAGGATAGATGACACTGGGAATGTAAAGTTTCAGAAAGAGATTTTTTTATTATCTTACAGCTTCTGCAAAGCTCTGTAAACAAAGAACTTTTTTATTTTTAAATGTGTACCTAGGTAAACACTGTATTAAAGATGTCAGCACTAAGGTATTAGTGATCTTTATGCAGGATGGGAAGACATGAAAGGAATTAAATTTTGCACCTGTGCACATTCTGCTCATTAGATAAGCGATAATATTTTACAACAAATCAGTACTTTTCATCCTCAAGTTTCTCAAAGAACTTCACACAGTAACAGGGTGTGTATTTGGAGATCCTGCCACATGCATCCATCTATGTCTCTGTATACTGTCAAGGTCGCACGAAAATGGCCTATATTGCACAAACCCTGAGCAAATGCTATGCTTATGTAAAGGGTCTGACTGACAGACACATGGAGCCCTTCCCTGAAAAATATTTAAGCTGGTATCGTCCATGACTTCTGAACCCACTGAGTGCCATATCAACATCCCCTGAGCACAAATGGCAGAACAGTATCCCCACAGCTCAGCAAACCATAAAAAAAGTCTGACAAAACAAACATGTTTTGTCAATGCCTCCAATAAGAGATCATTGAGACATATGCACACACACACACATTCACACGTACAAAGAAGAAACACTAAATCCTTTCCTCTTTCAGCATGAAGATGCCCAACTACATCACTCCTCTGGCTGCCAGGAAGAGGCTTTGCCTCTTGCCTCTTCAGTTCCTTTCTGGTGTTCACTAATAATGTGAAATTATCTGTAATGATTATAAAAAGTGGAACTACTTTTGACATCCCCTTAGCCTAAGTCCATTACAAACTCCTTTTTCTTCTCACCTCCCCAATGTATGGAACACCTGCTATAGCTAGAGGGTGGTGGAGACTTGTTTTCTAAAAGCTGAATGAATCCTGGAAAAGCTATGGAATACAGTAAATTCAAGATGTCAGCATAGCCTGCACTGGAGTGGTGCATAATTCTGGTCATCTGTGACCAAAGCAGGTGATTCAGACCCGAAAGTGATCCAGAGTAGGGTTTCAGGACTAGCAAAGGGACCGGAGGAGCTCTCAGAAAGAGGAACTACTGAAGGAGCAAAGATGAAATCTCGTGGGATTGCTCAGCCCACTGAAGACAAAAGTGGCAGGGAAATGACTACAGTCTCTAAGGAGCAAAGAAAGAGAACTGAAAGGGCAGCAGTTACACAGGAAATGTGTATGAGCTGACCACATATAAATTTTGGCTGGAAAAAAACAGGAACTACAGATAAGAAAAGGAGTTCAGGAGTACCCTCTAACAGGAGAAGGATGTGACCCTCATACCCTTAGAGAGCACTTGCTGAGGTGATTGCTGGCAATAGGAGAATCGTGGCCTTCATGGTCAAGAATGTCTGATCTGGTCTTCTGATCCACAGAGGACATCTTCTAGCACTTCAGCAATGTGGGCACTGTGCATCTACTTAAACCAGTTTAGCTGCTGGCATCTCTCTTCTTCTTCAGTCCCTCTGACACTTTGTCCCACCTTGTAAAGGTCTTTGGAATTGAGATTGTCCCTGTAGATGCTTAGCCAGCACCTAGTCTGTTAGTTACTCTTGCTTTAAGTATGACATTAAAGGACTACTGTTAATACTGTAATGATCATTATGCTGAACTTAGTAGAGAACCAGAGCTTAAGTTTTCCATGTGTCCCTCATTCTGACCTGTGCAAATGACTTGTAAGTTTTAGATTATAAGTCCTCATGCTCTTTCTTTTTATAAATTCAACTGACTAAAACGTGAGTTGCTCCATTTTATGCCTGGATTTGGCAGATGCCAATAATCATGTTTCCTTTCGGAATTTGGGAAAAAAGGTTTCTGCACTGAACTGCAATTTGTACCTTCTTTGCTCTGTGTACACATGTCTGTGAGAATATGAGCAGCCCACAAGGCCAGCCCTCCACTCATTTTCAAGGAGCCTTACGACCTTCTTGCTGCAGGTTCTTTTTTCTGGTTTAGGTGACAGCAGGAGAGAGAACACCACAAGGCAGCCTCACTGGGCAAATATTCACTGCTCGAGTGTCTGCAGTCAGAGAGACAAGTTCATTGACCATACATAATAAGCATTATAGCTTATTACAGCCAGGAGGTTCCCAGGGGAATACACCTCTGCCCAGGAGGAACTCCTCCACCCTCTCTTCATTGACAAGTAGTTCTTCTCATGCTGAGCTGCTGCTGCTGAGCCTGTACTGGAATGAGAGCACAAAAGTTATTTAGTTCCCCTCAAAACTGGATCATATGACAAAACCTGTACAGAAATAGGTCTATAAACAATGTGCAATTCTAAGCAGCCAGCCGTAAAAAGTAATTAAAGAGGTAGTCTAAATCACAACAAAGTGCGCAGAATTTTAAATAGCCTATCTGTGCATTCCTCTCCTTCAGCTAAGTCATTCACAATCACTTGTTGGTTCTTTTAACTACATATTAAAACTTGCCTCTTCTACAGAGTAAGCATTTATATAAACAGAGGTCAAATCTATTCTCCTAAAACTCTTTCTTCCCTTTAAACTTTCTGAGAGGATGGGAAGAGACTGCAAGTAACTGAGCTGCAACTTGACTTTCCATCCCAGCAAATCTATTGCCAGGCACTGGGTCTTCAGGATCCGCAGGGATGAAGGATAATAATTTGCTGCTCTAAAAGAGCAGCCTGTGAAATGGTCTCGAAGTACTCCAGGCTCTGCCTCTTATCCACCTCCTGGCCATACAGATGCCATGAAAATAACCTGCGGACGTAGTAATGGAGGCAGCTGGTGGTGTATGGAAGTTCTCGGTGTGCATGGATGCTGCTGGCTGGGGCTCTTCGGTTAGCAACAGGGGTGAGTCTTGCTTTGAGAACTGCCACAGTGCAATGCACAGATCGTAGCTGGACTAGGTTCAGGAGTAGGTTCAAACAATAAATTTCCCTTTCATTTAGCAATGCCACACGGTCCCACACCCTCACAAGTAGTTAATCCAACGCATGGGCTGGATTTAGCTACTGTGATTAACAAAGCCATAAGTCTGCGAACCTCCGTGAGCATCCATAGCTCCTAAAGGGTCCAAGAAGACGAGGTATTGTCAGTTCACCTCCTTCATGTGTTTGTCCTTGCTTTGCTTTTGTTTGCATTTTTGGTTAAGCTGTTCTCCTGGCATCAGTGTCACCCCATTTTGTTTTAACTCACTCTATGCCTCCTATCCACACATAGACACCCTTTTAACCTAGCGATGTACCCTCAGCTCTGGCCACTTTGGGGTTAACCTGGGATGTTTTGGTCAGACAGTAATTGCCACAAAACCTTCCCTAAACTTTGCAGACATGGAACTGATATTTTTACAGTCAGTGCTGAGTCGCTGCTGGTTGTAATCCACAGCAATGCACCTGGATGCAATTGTGCTTGGATAACTAAACCTGACTGATGTGTTTCACTTAGTGGGGACTCCACTTGTTTCATTGTAAAGATTAGAGAGTGATTCAGCATTCATGAGAAAATGTGGCAACAAAAGGTTAGCTGAACAGTGCTAGGAGTGGAGCCATATTGGGAGCAATTGAAGGAGGAAATGGTCTGGATTTATTGTCTGCATTAAAGATATTGTGGGTCCCATGGATACCAGGAGTGTCATGGAGACACAGCTAATAGGATTTTTATTGGATTATTGTCGGGCTGTTGCACCTGCTTCTGAAGGGGACGGTGCAGTTGGTTTTCTGGCACAATCCTTGAACAAGGAAGCAGAAAGGAGCTGCGGGAGCTGGAAGCTCCAATATTAATTTTTAAGGAAACTTTTACAGTTGCCTCAAAGCCATTTCAAACAAGCCACCAGCCAGTGAGTCCCCCTTCTGTCCCTTTACAAAATGCTCATGCATAGAAAATGTATTGCTCAAATGAACGAAGACACCAAGGACCTAGCTGACAAGTCTTTATTCTCCACAGTCGAGATCTAGGCTAGATTTTATTTGAATTAACTCGAAGGAAGGTTGTTGGTTGGTTTTTGGTTGTGGTTTTTTTTTTTTTTTGTCGTTGTTTTTTTTAAATTGCAATTTTGATTACTGCAGTATTTTTGTTTCTTCACAGTAACATTCAGCAATCCATTTTGTCTCTCCTTTCCCCTGTCCCCAGTGTGTTAGCTAACAATACTTTCCTCCTCTGCATCTGTAAGTATTACACGATTTTGATAAAGGTTCAAGGCGCGTGCCCTTTGTGGTCATTTCAATCCCTGCAGATCTCACACACAGTTTGCTTCTATGCTTCACATTCAGCAAACAATTTCCCAGCTTCCTGTTTTTCTTTTTATTTATTCAAAGCAATCAAAGCACATTTTATCCAACAGAGAACTGAGATGATGGGAAAAAAAAGGAAGTTGCCATCACCAGTTCATTTTCATTTTCACTCCTGGTTTCTAATGAAGCTGAACATTAAAGAAACTTGAAAGCCATCTAAATTCAGGTCTCAAGCTAAACACATCTAGTGTTGATTTAAGAGTGTTTTATTAGATTTTAAGTAGGTTTGGATGAATAATTTGTAACAAGTGATCTCATGAATTGTATCTCATTTCTTTGTTCAAGAGTTACTTGCAAAGGGAGTCAAATTATTCTATCCAGGGGCTAATTCAAAGCTCTCTGTAGTTAATGGAAGGAAATCAATACATTCTGGATTAAGACACAAAATATATTTTATTGAATAATGTTGGTCTTGTAATTTATTCACAAGAACCCACTCCTAAGATCATCCAGTCTTGGAGAAGTTGTGCTTTAATATGTATCTATAATAAACATAGTTCTGTCCCCATATATCAGCATCCTGTGACATTTTTGTCTACATTTCCTTTACAAAGACAGCACCTCCTGGAATTTTCTACTAGTGCCTTGTGAATATTTTGCATCTTTTACTTTAAAGGTATTGTTTTAGAAAGTATATTTGCCAGTTAACAATTGTAGGTAGAGAACTGAGATTGTGAATCTCTGAAGTCAGGTTCTTTAACCTCCAAATGAATAATGACCTCTCATTTGCAGTTAATATTATCATTAAGGATTACAGTCAGTGGCTTCTCCACATCTTTTTTTTTCTCCCTCCTTCTTTTTACTCTGTTCCCTCAGTGATGCTGTTTACTTACGTGTATACTAGTCTCTTCTTCCAACAACTCAACCAACCGTAAGGATGGTTGTAGCTACTTCTAATACTATTTTATCACTTATTTCTTCACCTGAACTGCCTAATCTTTTCTTTCTCATTGAATCAGTTACTTTCTCAGTATTCTGATTTTTTTAATTTTAATTTTTTTAGCCTTTTGGTCCATCGCATTCTACTCACTTTTTAGTAACCAGTTCTCTTATTTTTGGTCCCTTATTTCCTTTTGTGTCATGCATTATTAGAACATCAGTCAACATAGTACGGTATGCTGTGCCTCAGGAGTGACTAATTTCTGATTCTAATAACGAATTTAAAGCAAGCCTGTGGATGAAAGGGAAGTCATATAGTTTAAAACATGTTTTGTGTTGAAAGAAATAGGATTTCAGTTCCAGACTTAATTTTTAGGTTGTATCATGTCTTTGTGATCAGTTCCTCATCTCCAAGAACTATATCACTAACAATAATACTATGTTGGGGAAGTAATATAAGAATTCAAATTGATAGTGAAAAGATGTAAGAATAAATTGCTTAGATGAGGCAAATCCTTCCAAAATCCTGCTTGCATTTTAACTTTGCTTTCTCATTAATATGCTACTACTAATTCAGGATCAATCAAGTATCATCTGTACTGGCACACTGCTTGAATTTTCCCTGAAGTGGTCTTGGCCATTGGCAACTAACTGTCCCAAGCACTTCCTCTGAAGAATTTGGGAATTTAAATATTACAGAGTAATTCTTAAAAGACAGCTGACGGTCTCCCTAGTTTGGAAGGTAAAAGACCTTAACAGTGAGTATGTAGGCTTTTTGGGACATCCTCCCTCCTTGCCAGAGCGTGGTCCTGAGTGTGCTTAAATTTCTAGCACAGGTGAATCCTACAGTCCTTATTGCATTATCGTCATTCATGGTGCAGGTGCCTTCATGTAAGCACTTGGCTTTCTCCACATCTTCTGTGAGGCACCTACCAGCATTTCTATTCCTTTGTGATGGCTAATAATAATAATAACATCTAAAATTATCCCACCTACTTTATAACTTGGCTTGTCTTAATCCTAGTGGATTAAGTTACACCCACTTTAAGGTGTATTTCAGGAGTATACTTTTGCACCCAAAGAATGGTGATGGGTAAAATTTAACAGAAAATCTTTAGATAAGGAAGAGCCTACTCTGAAATGTTGTCAAAGAATATAAACTACCATTTCAGTTGCACACTTGCTTTGATGATATTTTTATCTACACACAGTATAGATGTGTATTTACACTCTGACAATAATAGATTTTTATAATTAATAAAAGTGAAGGAAGACAATTCATCTCAGCATAAGGTAGGTCGAATAATTGCCTTCTGCAGCTGCTTTAGGAACATAAAGTTTGCCTGAAATTACTAGCTCAGGGATCTAACTCTGAGGCTTTTAAAGCTAGGTAAGGCAAATTCTAACCTTAACATTTCTCTCTCTCAGTTCTTCCATCTGGAAAATGAAAAGAATCTGAAATCCATACTCATTATCTCACTAACATGCACATAATATTTAAGGTGCAAGCTTGAAACTGTGATGGTAGAAGGCAGTTTAGAACTAATTAGCCAAGCAAGAAATCTGTTCCCACTTTACTAGAGGAAAAGAGGTTGGCCAGATAGAGGGAAGAGGGCAAGGTACTGAATTATCCTGCAAGTGACCTAACTGTTTGGGCTATGAGATGATTAGGATATAGATTGTATCCTTTAATGTGCCATCTAACTCATGCAAGGCAGAACAAACACAGAAGTTGGCCCCATTTAAGTTGGAAATGTTAAAAAATATCTGTAATCACTTAATTAGACAGTTCTGGGACAAGCTCATGGAGTTCCTTCATCCCCAAGGATGTGTTTGCTAAGGTTGGCACTGGTACGGATATATCTGTATTTCATCCCATCACTTGGTTTGCATATACCCTCTGTGCCTCCAGGCACTCTCTTAAGGTAGGTAGTACTAGAAAAAGCTGAAAAAAGGAGATGAATGTGTACCACAATAATGGAAACTTGGCTCAAAAGATTTGAGGAGAAAAGAGGGATTGCTGGTATTCCATGCAGTGACCTAGGTCTGATTGTGTGTGAAGTTACTGCCTGTAAAATCTGCCAGTTTAATATATCTAGAGAATAGTTAGTTTTATTTATTGGCCATCCTGGAACCTCCTACAAAAAGAGCAGGAGAATCTTGCCAAAGTGTCCGCTCTGGTCAGGGACACAATATCATAAACAGAAAATGCAGTATTAGAGAAACGCTCATTGTGAACAACGCACCACCTTGTATTGATATAAATGAGATTAAACAGAAAAGTTTATTTTGGGTTAAAACTCCCCCCCCGCCCTTCTATTTTCTTAGCTGAATTTTAAAGTTTTGACCATTTCATTCTTGTAATTCCAAATATAAATAATAAGGCTACTACTAGAAAGCATCGACTCATAATACTCACTAATATTGTTCCTGAGAGAATAGTAGGGTCATTAACAAAACACAGTCATCACATCTATGGTCCTCTATGGCATCAACCCAAGCTTTGTAAAAGAGTGTTCCTCCCACAGGGGTTGTGAGCTCATTCAGATTTCTGCCAATTTCCAGGATCAAACCCATGAGTTCAAAGGATTTGTCTTGACAATTGGCTGCCGATTCCAGTGCTCCTGTTCCTAGGTAAGAACGGCCAAATGTCTCACTGCTCTCAGACATGATGCAGGATATACTTCCAGAGTCAATAGAAATAATGACCCATAAGAGACAGAAATACATGAAAAAAAGTCCCTACACATACATGACATTGATTCATTTCACCCAATCTTTTGACATCTAAAAATGACACATTTATAGAGCAGTTGATTCCATCCCAGCAAGATGCCTGTAAGACTTCAGATGTATTTTCCTCTTTGATGACAGAGGGAGCCTAGATGTCAAACTCTGAATTAGACAACTAGTTACTGAATCCAAAATCAGGTGAGATGAGTCTCAGCCTATAAGCAATACCTCATATAGCTGCTGGGTTGGAAGGAGAAGTTTCTTCCCACACATGCCCTCATTTATTTGTTTTGCAAAGCACTGGGTTTAGGTGCTTAGCTACTATACAAAGACAAAGGTTCTTGACGATCAGTATAAATATACGTAAAAGGTTCTTGATGATCAGTATAAATAATACGTATATCATATCATTGATCCAGAGCTCACTCTAAATTTGCAAAAATGTCAAACAGTGTGATGTGCACAACCACTCACTCTCGCAAGCACAAATCTTGTTTTACTTTTGGTTTTGATTCTCCTCCCCATCCCACCGGGAGTGGGGGGAGTGAGCTAACAGCTGCGTGGTGCCTAGTTGCTGGCTGGGGTTAAACCACGATAGCCTGTATCATGCTCTTGAAGCTGCCAGTAAACCAGCTGGCCACTGGTGACTGTCGTGGTATTTTCTCATCTTAAGGTTAGGCCACAAAATAATGAACAAGTAACAACCACCTCAGTTTCATCTGGGCTGATGAAATAAATAGAGTACAGATATGAGATGGATTTGAACTGGTGGTTTAAAAAAAGAAAATTTCTCCTTATCTTTGCCATTATCAGATGTGAAGATTCAGTTGACAGCATAAGACATTTCTTCGAAAATGAAAATTGTGTTAAGAAATCTCATGCTGAGGTTAGATTTGATGAAAGATTAAAAAAAGCTTGATGAACACTTCAAGAAATATAGGCAAAGTACTTGCAGATCTTGGCCCAAATTTTAAGGCAGAATGTGTCACCTCTTTTGAGAGCAAAGGTCATGGATATAGCTAATGTGGGCTGACATATAGATATACTTTGCAAAACATTCATATTTCCTTCTCATTTTTTTAAATAAGAAAATCACAACTATTCCTTTAGTTGTTTAATTTTGGTATCATTAGAGTGGTTCACACCTGAATTTTAGATGGTACGCCTGACTCACAGACAGTATGAAAGAGTCTCAATTTAAAAAGTATAAAAAGAGACATATGGAGGTGACATTATAAGGATCAAAACACAAACTGTCTTATATACTAGATTTGGTAAAGCTCTGAACTTTCAATAGTTAGCTTTAAACTGTTTAGCAGTTTCTCTGAAATTTATTTATTTATTCTTTGCACATGATTAAAAAAAGTCCATGTAACTATGCACGTTACTAAAATGTTATAATGGATCCAATGTGTAGTCTTAACTATGTGAGTCAGTACACTCAGTGACAGTTTATTCAATTACTATTAAAAAGTCAAATAGAATATTTTTCAACCATCTCATTCCAGTCTTAAGGGCAAGAAAAGCACTATTTCACATGATGTAGGAGGCAAAAAGAATTGCCTGATTCAAGGAAATAGGTCTGATGATGAAATTTTTGTTTTTTTGAAATCAACCCTCAAATTCTCTGCGTTTGCAAAAGGTCAGTTGTGTATTTTTCTCCAGTGATCACATAAAATCCTGGCCTTCAAAATAAGAACAGTCCTGTTAAAAAGTGTTGCTTAAACTGCAGAGCAATATCTGTCATTTATGTTATTTTCTTGGAGTTGTCACTATTTCTCATTGAGCAACAACTTTTTTGACAAATAGTACTAAAACTATGTAAGTGGCTGAATACTTCATGAGGTCATTTGTTGAGCAAATCCCTTGAATTTTGTCAATGGATATTTTCATGGAATAGTGCGAGCGGAGCTCTACGATGAAGTCTTGTGGTTGAGCAATAGATGAAATGGCTGAAACGAACAAAGAAGTTGTTTGCTTTTTTTGCTTCAAGTCAGTGCAAACATGAACTGAATTTCAAGTTTTGAAAGGTTTGGTTGACTCATCCTTCCTCCACACCTCACCATTATTTTTCACTTCACTCTTCTTCTCGGTTTTGGTAAAGAGTAAAAACACTCTGTAAAAGCCTTTCAGACTGTGTATTCTCAGAAAGCATAGGACTTTCAGTCCTATTTTGCAAAATCAAAAAGCTCAGCTAGGTGAGGGTTTTCCTCCATATCAGCCTTTTGGCAGACACATTAAATTATTCTCCTACTTCCTGCTTGCATGTTCAAGGAACTATCCACAGGGTTATTTTCTCTCCCCAAATACTGATTTCTGCTGAGATGATCTCCTTTCTTTCCACCTTCAATTAGAAACAGTGGAGATGAGCTTAGCTCTGTAGCCATGTGTTTATAAGCGCATGTGCATTTACATGCACTCGTTGCAAAATGTGCTTTGACAGCCCCCTGCTAAGGCTTTTCCCAGATTAAGGAATCGTAAGCAGCTTTGGACTGCTTGACCCTGCTGGTTCATCATTTATGATGTTCAAAACACGTACATGGCCAATTTGAGTTTATCTAAACACTTAAGAAGAAACTCTTCAATTAAAGATCATACTAAGTGACACTGACAGTAACTCTCTTACCAGTATGGTGCAGCTAAATCACCATCAGATGCTGGGATGAGCGCTCTTCCCTTCATAAAACAAATCAGAGAGCATTGTATTTGGAGCAGTTCTTTCTTAGAACCCATTTTTCATAACCTTGAAATGAAAAAGTGGTTTACCATCAAATGTTCCAGCAAGATTTCACTGCAGAGATTTGCTTGGGATGTAATTTCTGAATGCCTCCGTTTCAATGGGAAGAAAAATATATTTATATATAAAAAGGAATGATACCATGTTTTTTTCAGTATCAATCACACAGATCACTTTATCATTTTAGTAAATGATGCCATATAATCTTTGTGTCACATCAAACACTAAAGCAATAAATTCACTGGGGATATTTACAAGGGTATCCAGGCTGAATTGAGATGTCTTCTTGTCCTTTTTCTAAATTGTCACATTTACTGCCTGCTGGAGAAAGGGGAAGCCACCAATTGATTTCTAATTCTGCAAACCCCAGGGTGTAAATGTGATTAGCGGTAATTGGAGAAGTTCAGCAACTGTTAATTTCTCCTCTCTTTGTTGTTTTTCCTATTTAAAATATTAACGAAATGCGTATGTAGGCCAAAACTGACTCCGATGCAGCTGAACAAAGGATACATATTTAATCAGAGCTGTGGGACCCCGATGCGGTTGTCTGAAACAAATGTGACATGTGCTTCCTCTCAAAAAAAGTCAGGCAGCTAATAAACAGCATCAGTATTTTGTTGTAATGTTCATTGTCTACATGATGTCGAGTTTAATGGCATTACACTATGTAAAAAAGCCAGAAGTACACAGCTAAATTTGTCTTTCCCAGTTGGCTGTCCCTGAGGAGATTATAATGCAAGCAGTGGCTTTGTTTGTTGCATGCATAAGTGTGCACATGTTCCTAAGTTTTCAGTTGTAAAGGAAGGTGGCGAGAACAGACATTAACCCCTGCATGGCTGAGCATCTCCTTAGAAAGAAGCAGTTTTACTGGAACATCAAGTAAGTTGGGAAAAATAGGTTTTGCTCTCTTTTGCTCTCTCATTTGGTTTTTTCTAGACAAGATTCTTCTCCATCCATAGGTACAAAGGTTTGCTAATACTTTTTTAGCAAGGAAATGGCTCTTATTTTTCAGCCCTAGAAATGAACCTATGTTTACCTTTAGTTCCTAGCATCAAATACTTTTCTTTACTAACCCAGAACCAGGAAGGTCATGTGCACGACAGCGTGTAGTCCTGCTCAAAATGGTTTGGATATCTCAGGGAGCCAGCTGGAACGTGGCGTGGGTAACTCACTCCTAGATGGCTAAAGCTAAGTTAGGTGGATCTCACCTCTAACTCTTCTGAAGCAAGAATCTTATCTGCGAATGGCTGAAAAAGAGTTCACTGAGTTAATACAGACATCGACTGACAAAGGCAAAAAGGTGTTCTGTGGGAACAGGTCTTCACAGGAATGCCCTGAGGACAACTTCCCAGTTGGGTGTTGAGTAGTGGTGTGGCCGGAGGGGGCTTATTGTTTGGAAAGCTAAGGACCGGTAGTGGCAGGTGCCAAATCCCATTTCTGTAAGGCTGGAAGATTGCTCTAGGTAGGCATATTCATGGCTGGAGTTTGTACATTTCCACAGGAAAAATCACAGGTATTACAGAGGGAGACCCCAGAACAGATCCCTTGAAAAGGCACGAACATTTTGGGAACAGGAGACTCACCAGAGTCATCTGGCCCTAAGCTACAGGGCTCGCCCTGGAGAGTTACCATGACCCCATCATGCTCTATACCACACAGGGAGCCCCAAAACTTCAATTTGCCTGGCTCACAGGAGATCAGTAGTAAACTAAACCCCTTTGTAATAGTCCCAAAGATCATTCCTTAGCAGGTGTTACTTCTATATGAAAAGAAGGAAAGCAAAAGGCTTTGTATAACTCGTCACTTGCATTAATTGATGCTTAAGAGATTCGGGAAACAAGAGGTCCGGGTGTTCAAATGCAGAAGTATTGATCTCACAGAGAAACTTCCAGTTTGGGAATATCTTTCCCTCTTGGACTGACCCAGTAATTAACGCCCTATTAAGTATAACTTTTACGTCTGCCTGATGGTTGTTGTCTGCTCTGCTCTGTTGCGAGCTAAGGAAGTTTGCGAGATGGAGCAGAGGTGCCACCCTGAGCTCACACAGGGTGGCCAGAGCCATGTGAAGTTTCAGCTGACACAGGGAGGGGCACGGAAAATAGATCTACATCACACTGTGAGATGGAATAGACATCTTCAGACTCCACTCTGCCACCTCTTGATAATTCATAAATTTAATTTGTCATTTATTCAATATTTCTTTCACTGGAAAACACAAGTTTAACTTCTTTTGCAAAGAAATGTCAAGAGACTCATTGTCTTTTTGCTCACTTGACCGTAACCAAGGTCATAAGGATCCCGAGTATCATGAGCTGAATGAATCTTCTGGTTTTCTGCATTTTGAATTGTGTTTGGTATTGCTGGTCTATTTTGTTTTGGCAATCCAACCTTGACTTTAAAATAGGCATCTATTGCTAAAACATTTTAAATATATTATGAGATATATTGACACAGTAGTAATATTATATAATAATAATACCATATAATAATTGCATAATAATATAGTATATTATATAGTATCTTATGTGTGCAGTATGCATTTATATAGATTACTTTACTAATTAAAAAACCACATTCTTTATACATGCACACACATATATAAACACAAATGCACACATACATATTCGCAACATTTTCCATAGAACAAATACTGAGCTTGGTAACTAAATAGCTACAGGTGGGACTGGTTTCCCTTCTCTAGTAAATTCCAATGCTTGCTGCTATTTATTTAATGATTAATATTTCTAAGACACCTTTTTAAGTGTACTAGAGCAACTTTTTCCTTCTGTTTTCTCTGGATTGCATCCCAGATACAGAGAGGCACCATCATACTGAAAGTCAGAAACTGGAAACGTGCCCCCTTGCTGTTTTGTTATCTGTTACAAAGTAAGATGGAGTTGTCTGAGCATTTTGTTTCCTCTTCTGGACGCTGTTAAAAACAATTTTTGGATGGGGTGTTTTGTTCCAATGACACACTACACAGCCCTATTCTCTACATGCCACACCTGAGCTTGGGCTTCAGGGCAGCATTTCAGACACTGCTGGGCACTTTTTTCCCTGCTATATACCCCAAAAGCTTACATCATGCACAAACCCACCTGTGACCTGAGCTACCTTTCAGAAATACGTTTCTCTCTGCTGAAAACTAGAATGACTATGCCTAATCCATTTAAAAGAAGTGAATCAAGGCCCTTGCTCTGCCATTGTCAGAGAAATAAATATGCACTTACAAATATTCTCTATATAAATATGCCCCCTCTGAACAAGCCTACTGCAGATTTCCTCCAAGAAGTACCTTCTGGAAGAAGTGGTACCGTTCGCCTAACTAAAGGATAGCTCCAAAGGCCAGAGAACAGTCATCGCAGTACCTCCATACATGCAATAAAAAGACATAAGGGTCTTCAGAGTACGAGTCAAATTATAGGACTCCAAATATCTTTCTCCCTCCTCCTTGATTCATGAGGGAAGCCTAAGAAAAGGAGGGGTTAGACTCAGCTGGCTTAGCTTCAAATACCTAAGTCGCCTGTAGGTATTTACATCTGGGCTTATCCCTCTTGGGTTGCACCGGTATTTGGAAGAAGGCTTGTCAGTATAGTCAATGGGGTCATTATTCACCTCATCAAATATATACAGAGCTTCAGTCACGTGAAAGACACTGTAAGCTCCATTGACTGCACAGACTACATCTCTGGGGCAACCGACTTGGATGCGAACACGTACACTGTAGACACCTGAGGTAGGAGAGAAGAATCTGAGAAAAAGCTCCCAGATCCCAAATGTAATTTTTTGCAAAGTAGAACTCATTGTCATGAATTTTGTTTAAACTCCACTTCTTTAAATGAAATTAAAAATAATAAAAAAAAAGGAAAACAAAGCCCTTCAGTTTTCAAATTTATCCTTTTTTTCCAGTTTTAGTAGAATAAAAAAAAAAAAAAAAAAGGGAAAGCAGAGTAAAAAAGAAGCATTTTTCACAGAAGAGTTTGAAAAAACAACAGTTAACCTCCTTCTTTGATCCGGAGAAATGTATAGTTCTTCACTGGATACTGAAGTAATGAAGTAAATGAAGTTTAATGAAGTGAAATTATAATAAATCCCACTCCTTGTAGAACAGTACCCAGATGGAAAACAGACAGACATGCTGCATGAAATGCTGTCCTTGTTACATTCCCAAGGAAAACCCATTACTAAATAGTTTCTGGAGTCAGAGGTTTGAATTTTTCTGCTGTCTCCTTTTATGTATCCCTCTCTCCTCATTTCCATCTCTGCCATTAGCCATTATACCCCTCCACTCATTTCTCTGCCTCCTTCCATTGTGTCTCCTTTCAGGGAGTGCTCTTACCAAGTCTTTTTATTATGCTAACCTTCAGCTTGTTTGGAGATCTCTCGTAGGAACTCATTTTTCTTCTTGGTAATGAAAAGGCAGTTCTAAACAGAAAGCATGCAAGAAAATGCAGTTAATAAAGATGCTGAGAGCTATTCATACCTGAGTGAGTCATTGATATGTCTATACTGCTGAACAAAAGAAGTCAAGGACCAATTTCTGGCCCAGGGGCTAGTGACAGTGACTGGCTCACATCCACATTGCTGCTTAGAGATCTCTGTCTTGGAAAATTGTCTTAGAGAGACTTTATTGCCGTGGTCCAAAGCCGAGCCAAAAGAGGCCTGTCAGTGATAGTGGCTTTAGTTCTTATGCTTTCTTTTTGATTTATTTCATGGTAAAGGTGAACCCTGTGTCTCTTATTCAAGCTAGCTATGAAGAATACCATGGATTTTTAAACCTAGATTATAGGCAGATGAACAACACTTGTATACAATACTGTACACTGATCACCATAATAAGTCTGGAAACACTTCTTTCCCCCTGTGTCACTGACATACTCTTATTTCTGCTTCTAGGCTGCTGTTTAGATACCACGGAGATGGATTCTATATAGCTTTATGTGCAAATAATTTTAGAAAAGTTTGCAATTCTGCAAGCATTTGGCTCATATTTTTGGTCTGAGTGTTCACAAAAATGTTGGGCTTCAAAGCTGGTAGAAAAAAAAATTGTTCAGCCACAAAGAACATCTTGGTGGAAAACAAATGTTGTGCCTTTTATACAAGATTATCGAGATGAGAGGAAATTTTTACTTTAGAGCTCTTCAGCTCCTGTTACAACTAGCCTGTGTCTTTATTTCTCAATTTGCCTATTTTCTCTCTTCTTACAGCCTGCTCCACCCACATTTTCTCCCTAGAACAACCATAAAATTGCATTTACAGCTAATTTGCTATGCTCAGAAACGCAATTTAGATTCCTTAAGTGAGGCTGCCTCTTTCAAAAAAGAGAGGTCTCGCTGCTTCTTTTTTTACCTGGCATACAACTAACCCTGCTCCTCCAGAATGGCAAGTATGATAAACGTGTCAAAAACATTCACATCAAAACCATGTGATACGAGTTGTTATTTTGACTTCTGTTGACACCTCCTGTTCTCTTTCACCCAGATGTTTCCATGAAGTAGCACAAAACTTTTTTTTCTTTCTTTTTTTTTCCCTCAGAGTAGAAACAGGCATTTCTGTTTCTAGTGAAACTGAAAGACTTTCCTTCCTCTATTACTCTGTGTGTGTGGGTGCTTTTATGCAGGTGTACACTTCTGTACTGGAACTGTCTTCAAGACCTGGGGAGGCATTCTGTCTAAACATATCTTTGATTCACAATGAACTAGCTATAGATTTTCCATTCATTTAAACCCTACATGCATCTGTGGATATTTAGCTTGAAGAGATTGCTCCCCACCCAAAGAGATCAGATTTTCACAAGATAAAAAGTCAGTATTTTGTTGGCCAGAAGGAGCATTTTTCATGGATTTTAAGTCATAGAGTATTAAAGGTGTCTAGACACCTAACTGCTGTTGAAGTAATTAGTTTTTAAATACCTGCAAAAGGATAGTTCTAGTGATTATTGATGGAAAAGTTCAAAACTGCAAGAGTTATCCAAGGCCCTGTGCCCTGAGGGACATCCAGCCATGACTTAGAAGATCAAGATCTTGCTATCAGGTACTGAAGAAAGAGATGCCCATGAAAGCTGCTGTGGCCACCAGCAAGGAGCTGCCTAACTAGCCACAGGGAATGTCCAGGTGAGGAGTTAGGGCTGCCAGGTAATCAGCAAGGCACCTAACCATGGATCTGAAAGCCAAGTCTATTTTTATTCAGCATTTTCTAACAGGACTCTCTCCTGGAGGCAGAGTGACGGCCTGGGCACCTGGACAAAGGTGCCCTTAAATCCTGTAAATTGAACATGAGTGAGGACGCTCCTTTAGCAATGGATTTCTTTTCAGTCCCTACCTGACCTGTAGCAAAGAGTTGAATCCTGAAGGTCTTCGTCTCATTGGGGTGCCCTACCCATGAAGATACTGCAAGTCCGGGGCATATCCCCCTCTCTTCTCTACAACCCCCACACTCACCCCAGTCTGCACAAGAGTATGTCCTAAAATGCATCTTGTAGAGGTTTTCACAGCATTAAGACCAGGGAGGATTGTTGTAACAATCTACTTAAACCAGAAGATCTTACCCAGTGTTTCCTCTGTTAAGACCAATACCTTAAATTAGGCCAATGACACTCAGAAGGAAAAACAGACAAGATTTAAAGACTTGCATGATGGTAAATCCACCATATCCATTGGCAAAGCTGTCCCAGTGATTAATTGCCCTCACTGTTTAAAAAATTACATCTTGCTTCCTGTTTGAATTTTCCAGTGCTACTTCAATTGTTTCAGTCACAAGTTTCTCAACTTCTAGGTTCTGGCCACAACAGGAAACAGAAGTGCCAAAATACCATGAAAAAATATTTTTGTCTTGTTTTTCCTCCCTCAGAAGGAGAAGGAAGCAATGAAACTGGTGAAAAAGAAACTAGAGATTTGCTCAGTCTGGACACAGCTTCATCTCTAATCAGAGTCCACAGAGGCATTATTTAAGCTAGTTTCTGGTTATCAAATCTGTCTCAGCATTTTTTCTCTAAAGTTTCTGAATCCAAGATACCCTCTAGGTAAAGTAGCTCATCCCAGCTGAATCACTGAGCCTGTGATTCAAACAGCATTAACAACTGTACAGATGCTTACATGCTTTTCCACTGCTGCTCAAAAATTTGGCAAGTCACACAAGGCTGGGATTAATCAGAATTCTGGCACTTTTTGATTTGGGTCTAAATGATGCACTTTGTTGTCTTACAGCATTTAACTATTCATTCACCTACTTTCTTCCCATCTGATTGCGGGGAAGCTCCCTCTGCTCTGGGCATATTATTCGGTGGTTTCTGACTTTCTGCCTGTGTGTTTCTCTGCAGCAGCTGGCAGGAAAACACGCAGCAAGGGCACTTAGTGCACCCAAGGAGAATGAGGCATGTGTTTACATCTCTTCCTGAGCCAGGGTCAGAACGGAGGTACTGGACTAGCTCGTTTGTTTTATTCTGGCTTCTCAACATCAGGAGCTGAGTTTAGCTTCTCCTCCAAGAAATATTTTAGTGTCAGCTTGTATTTAAGGGTAAAAATCTGGTCATGTGTAACATCATCCACAATATTTGAATTGTTAGTAAGACAAAAATTCTTGAGGTTTCTTATGACTTTATTTCCTCATTCCTTTCCTTTTAATGTGCTGCTTTAATAGCAGGATGAATGTATGTTGTCCATTTCAGTTTACACATGGTTCTACCATTAAGCACCTGGATTTGAAGTAGTTTCTTCCCTGAGGATTTAAATGAATGCTTTGCCCCAGTTTCAGGATCCAGGTTACTACGAGTTAGCTGTGTGCCACAGGAATATTAGCTCAGAGAACGCTGTAGCTGTTTGTACTGCAAGTGCAGCTCTCTTGCTGGTCATAATAAAAGAAATCAGCTTGCGTTTCTTTAATGACAAAGCCTCCCTGTATATTAATTTGATTCAACATGAGAATACATCTTGTCAGAGCAGCCTGACAAATGTGAAAACATACACTAAGAGAATTGTCAGTAAAGTAATTTCTGTCAGGAGGTTGATGATCTTTTGCTCTGTGTTGCATGGCTTTACTGCTGTTTAGAAGCAGAGCTCAGGAAGGGTCCCTAGAAATGAATACACTTATAAAATAATTTTTTGGCAAAATCACTTCTCAGATAAACTTGGAATTCCAGTGACTGTTTCAAAATATAATCTAGTACCCATATTATATGCTGTTATATTAATATATAGACCCTGATTCCCAGGCAAAATACCTGTTTGCATCTTTGGTTTAGATTCATTATATTACAGAGCTGGGATTTGTATTGTGAGGGACTGTGTTCCTTGCAGTAATTTAAAATGGCTTTTTGTATTAATCCATAAATGTTATGATAGTCTAGCACACAAAGAAAGGCACAGTATACTGGGTACTGAACTTATGACAATACTAAATTGGAAGTAAAATGGGAATACAAAATGGAATTTGGACTGAAATCTGACATTTGGTTTGGAATTGAGTTTAGTTTGAATTATTGAAGCAGTGTAATTTGCCAGGAATTAATTAATGCCCTATAATTTTATTCTCTAAAATCAAGACTGGCTCTTTCAGATCAGACATGCCATACTGGCAAGTTCCTGATTCCCACCC
>JANZLQ010000079.1:77689478-77743839 GCA_026212715.1 Elanus axillaris | reverse complement strand
AGAATTGATCTCGTCTAATCCAGGAATCTCTGGGTAATATTATGTAGTTAGATAAATTTATGCCACAGGTTAATCTTGATGATTATAACAGCCCTTTCTGATCTGAAAGCCTATAAATTTCATAAGCTATTGTTTTAATTCACCTTAAAGAAGATGTGCTAACATATATCATTTGAAAAGGCTTGTTCGTATAGGAAAATGTGTAGCAAGTGAAGTGGCAACTATGCTGCTGTAGAAAACACTTTTAACATCTCATTCTTGTAGATGGGGATGATTCATCAGGAATCGTTTGCAAATCTTTGGGATTTGCAAAGTGGTGTCTTTGTGTAAAAGAAAGCAAACAAAAATCCAGAGTGCTAGTGCTTGTCAGTTTGATGCTTATAAATGTTTCTATTCTGAGGACTTGGTTTTGAAAAGGGAAAAATAACCCAAAGCATTGCGATAAGGAGTGAGACTTCAAATATGAGCTCTGTAGTCACTCTGAGAGTGAAAGGTGGTACCATCCCAATAGCAGATTAGCTACACAGGCACCTTTTGCATCACTAATTTTCTCAGAGGGCAAGGTTCTTGCTATGTGGATTGATGGCTCCAGCCAACAGGTTTTCCACACAGCCCATTCCACCAGCTGTCAGGCTCACAGCGATTAAAATGATAGTCCTATGCGGTGTTCAGTTTTAAATTCCTGTCTGCTTGAAGTTGTGCACGGACCGAAGTGCTTCAAAGGAGTGCGGCTTAAACACACATGCCCACACCAAGAAATCCTGCCCGTGGTTTCTTGCGTTGGTAACTGGTGGTATCTCAGACACAGCTCGATATTTAGAAGTGACCTGGCGTTGGAGGCTGAGATGAAATCTCAGTTGCTGACATATTGATTTGGCTTTAAAAACAGTAATAAAGCAAACACCAGAAACATATAGCCAGAGACAACTATTCAAAAGAGAAGAGCCCCTTTCATTCCCCTTCCCAGCCCTCTGGCTCTGGAGAAGCCCATGGTTTTCCTGCAGCCCAGGCTCTGTCAGCAAGTCCATCACTGCGCTCCGACTGTCAGAGCTCACTTGTGGGAAATTTTCAAGCCATGCTTGTTTGGTTTTCCTCTTCCTGTTTGACTTGTATCTTTAAAAATGTGGTTACTTCACAACAGCTTGTTTTTTGACTGGGGCACAGGGCATATTTTTCTAGTAGATAAAAAAACTTCCCACAATTTGCCTTGTGTTATTTCCCCTTTTGAAAGGAGAGCTGATAAATTCAGGGTAATATGTAATAGATGCTTTCCTGTTTTTACTTATTGCTCTGTCAGGCTTGTCAGCCAGAAATTTATTAGCTCGTTTTGTGGCTCTAACGTTTAAATGAGAGAGAGTAAGCAGTACACTTACTCCAAAGAGCAAGTGTGAATAACAGTGCTTATGTTGCGTCCTGCTCCATAGACTGGCATTGGAGAGGGACGGTAGCTCTTTTGCACACTAATAAGTCCTTACCTATGTACCTATCTTCATTTTTAATGTTTACTCTCCCACTTCTCTGCCCTATTCTCAACTTCTGAGTAATTGGGAAACCAAAGGAGGGAGGGTAGGAATAACTGCTGGTCATAATTTCATCCACCTAAAAGTGAGTTGAGGTGTCCTAGCAGTCACCGAAGCTTCCTCTGTAATCAATGGAGTGAAGAAATCTCCATGAGCTGATCTACCACATTTATTTCTGGAGAGGGTAGATTATCCTCTAGATCTTTTTGCCTCTTCATTGCATCTAGGGAAACCCTAACTGATTAAATAACCGCAGCTGAAGTGGCAGAAGTCAAGGGGGTGAATGCCTCACTTCATCAAGTGACTGTGGAGAGAAGGAGAATCTCAGGAAAAATCCAGGAACTGAGGCTGTCTGCCAAGTTACCCCAGCAGTGCTCCTAACACTCACACGTCCTTCCACCACCTCCCCCTGCTTATTCTACTGTTCATATCAGTGCCTGATAGATAAATTCCCTTCACCTGACCGAGACTGACCCTACCTGAGCAATCAGTGCCAACGGCCCCTCTGCCATTCAATAAAGACTGTATTTACCCAAAGTGAACAACCTGGATCTAGTGAGGGACTGGTGTTTGGGTTGGTTTGTTTATTTGTCTGGAACCCAGAATCCTGTGTTATAGAGGGAGGATGCGAGTCAGTATGTCCCAGATTGGAAGTTGATATGATGATGGGTTGGGGACAAGGAAAGGAAGTAGCTTTTGTGGCACAGAGGGTACAAACCACAAAAAATGGTGATGGGACAGTAAAAGGACACTACAGATCTCTTCATTCTGTGGTACACCAGCTTCTGAATACTCTCAAAGTCTAGAGAGGAGTTAGATAGTTGACCGAATGTGGCAGAAAATCTGCCTTACTGAGCTGAGTCATTCAAAATCTTGCAGGAGTCAGAAGCATTTGAGTTGAATTTTCCCCTTTTACCCAAACACAGGGAAAACCGCTAGTGTCCCCTTGCACTTCGCAGCAGCAATCCAAACGGTTCCTTATCTGGAATTTCTTAGTCATTTCAGCACGCAGCAGGCAGAAGGAAGCGCTGGTCCCGCAGAGCAGCTGTGCAGATGGCACTGGCGTGCTGTCAGACTCATCCCCGCTGGAGCGGTGTCAGTGGAAACACAAACCTGGCCAGGACAACAGACTTGCCAGCTGGGTGGGGACTGATGAGGCGACGTATTGGGCGCTTTCTGTAGTTGGAAAACACCCCGTTTTCTGTGCTACCCAAATAACGCCCACCTAGGGCTTCAGCACTTGCACGTTGCATGGATATCAACTTTCGTTTACTGATTGTGCCCTACTAAGGTAAATTATCAAGCGCTTCCCTTCTTCCAGACTGCAGATCAACAGAGCAGAGTCACACACCATAAACTGCACTGAACACAAGAACTCTGTGGCACATTTGAGACAGGAGGGGATAAAGGGAAAGCAAAACCATAATGGCCAAACTGAGTCAAGTCAAGGGTCTCTTGTTATTGCTCTTGCTTTAACACTGGGTGGTAGCAAATGATAAAGAAAAGTGTAAAAAACAGAGTACCCCTAGAGTATCTCCAAAGTGATCTTTTCTTGGTGCATCCAAGGTCTTATTTTTGGGTCAGATAAATCAGCATCAGCCTCCAACAGTCGTTGTAGGAACTGGGCAAAAGATATCACCCAGAACACTGTTCTAAATCAAAAATATATGTGTTACCCTCAACCAAACATCTGCTTGCCTCTGGCATCACACCCTTTTGGAAACTAAGGTCTTTTTTCTTCACAGCTTCTCTGTGTGTGAGTGCATCTGGACAGAAGATAGTTTTGTTCAGCAGCTACTGCTGTTCTGAGTTTGATCAATTTAGGCACTTTACTTCTTCCTTTTGTTGACTGCAGATCCCACCAGTATTAGCCCTAAGTGAAACACCAAAAGTGGGTGAAACATTTATCCTCTTTCTAAGAACTTCTTGAAAATCCAGACAATGTCATTTACTTCACCATTTTCCGCAGCCAATGTCTACTATATTCCCTGTGTTATTGCTGTACTAAGGAACTGGCCAGGAAGCAATTTCTATCAGATTTTCTAAGGTGGAGAATTCCAGCTCTGAAAAAGAAATCAGCTACAGACCATTTTATAATCCAAACAGATACTTGTAGGAAAAATTAATATCCCTTTATCCTGGAAGAGTGTAAGGAAATGGAAGCAGTTTTGCAGGGCTACAGAAGGAGGAACCTCTGCAGTGCCACTATAATAAACTTCAAAGTATATTAGAATTCGCTTTCCATCCCTATACTCAGACATGAAGTCTATACATTCTGTCACTAAACACATAAAACGGAAACACTTTCCAATCCAAAGCAGCAAAGGGCTTCGCTCCTTGTTCTGCAATTAAGAGATTCAGTTATGGAAACATTGTGCGTTCTTCAATTTGAAAAAACTTAGTTCCTTGTGGTGCCTGACGTTATTAAATCCACATTAAAAGGACAAGGCTTACAGAAACAGTGAAGTCATACATCTGAATGGAATAGCACCATAATCCATTTCTATCACATGCTGTGTTTTCCAAATTACAGCTCTTCATAGTTGTAGATTGAAGGTTGTATTATTCTATTTAGCTAACAGAAAATAATTTCTACCAATTTTCCACCAGCAGTTTCTAAATCACCATAAACACAGAGCTTACCTAGAGTTTTGTGAATATATACTTCTTCACTTTAGTGGGCAATAGAAAAACAGGCAAACAAACCACTCCCTTTTGGTCTAAATTAAATGTTTCACATGACCCAAACTACAATTTCCTTTTCTTTTCTTTTTCATTTGTTTAGTGATAATATGCCATTTTGAAGCGAAAGTATCAAAACATTTTGGGTTTGAAACTATTAAATGCTTTTTGCAGAAGTTTACCACTTTCCACACTGAACTACTCATTCCAAAACCTTAGAAGAATTTATCAAGGCGGAGTCAGGGTCTTTACGGAGATGCATGGTGCATGGGTATCAGGCAATGACCATAAACTAAACAGGGAAGATTCTGACTTGATACAAATAAACTATTTCTCAGTAGAAGGACAGTGAAGCATTGGCAAAAGTTCCCCAGAGTCTGTGCAATCTTGGTCCTTGGAGGTTTTGCAGACCAAACTGGACAAAGCCCTGAGGACCTGGGCCGAATTAAATGTTGACCCTACTTTGAGCAGGAGGTTGGACTAGAAGTCTCCTGAGGCTCTTTCCAACCTAAAACATCCTATGATTTTAGGAATTTGGCAGAAAAAAATAATTTTTATTAGCTCCAAACTGTCTTGCTCAGGAAATAAACCTATTCAGCCAAAGTCATCTTATTTAAAACTGGTCAGCCATGCACCCATGACTTTAACCAGTAGTATAACAAGGAACATTGTAATGAATTTGCTGGTTAGTGGTGGCACAGCAGGAGATAGCACGTCAGAATTGTTAGGACTGAATTTGCTACTCTCATTTCCCTTTTGTTCCAGAATTCATGTCTTAAGGAGTCTTCAGCAATATTTAGGTGAGAACTGGTCACAGATGCTCAGGGCTCAGGTTCCCCTTCCAGGAAGGGGAAGTTATTTTTAGGTAGTTGCCCTGGAATATACTAGACCTTTAACAGCGAATAGTCTTTTCTTGGATGTAGTTAAAGCTGGCTAAAGCAACAAAATGTAGATTTTTTTTAAATTTTTTTATTTTTTAATAAGAATATTGTAATAAATTTTTTGTTCTCAAGAACAATTGTTCTTGTACTTGTTGCAATTACAATTGTAACTTTTCTGAAGAACATTTTCTGAAGCATTCTTCTTCCTTCACAGATTGCTACTAGAAAAAATTGGTGAATGTTGTGTTTTACTGCACAGAAATGGAGCTGCCTAAATGGGCTTTTAGAATAGTCACTGTCTACATAGGTAGCTTTGGTTACTGAGTGAGAAAATAAAGTTAGATAACTAATTGATGGAGAACATTCCCCAGCCAAAGCATGTAAGAGTGGGGGCCTCAGCTTTTCACTCCACTGACTCTTGAGTGGTACTAGCAGGTTCTGGACTGATCTTATTACAGGATGAGGCAAAGTATGTCCTGATGGTTTCCTTCTCTTTGTCAGTCCTAATGCAATCATTTGGAAAATTATAACACTTTCAAGATTTTGACTTCAGTAAGAAAAAAAAAATTATAGAGTTAATTCCATGCTTTTGACTAACAGTAATTAGTCTACTGGTGAAATCTGGAACAAATAGGCCAGCTGCTGGATGTTAGGTGTCTACTCATGGTTTGACTCTTTAATCCTTCCACAAGACAGAGCCTTTTTCAGAGATCCCCAAGCCCTATTCAGAGACCCCAAAACAATGTTGACCAAACTAGCAAGTCTGGCTATGGTTACACCATGCTGTTTTACACATAACTAAAAGAGTTTGCCCAGTGGTGCATGGAGAGTTTTCAGGGCCCACATGGTGCTTTGTGGCATGGTATGGATGCTGTGGCTCTGGTCAGTGCTGATTTGGGGACAAGCTGGTCTTCCCTTATTAAACTCTACACCCTATAGAATGAGCATGAACCATTTACTGCCTCTTGTGCATCCCCCTTGTGTTTCGTGTACTGAGTTGCTGTCTCTTGTTGTGTGATTAGACCACGACGGTTCATCGTGGAAGGACTAAGGCCATCTGGTTGTTACCTATCTACTTGCATTGGATTGGGCATTCCTGAATTCTTTGGTGTAAATAAACAATAATAAGAACATAAGGAAGTCCTGGCTGGCGTCTATAGGCCAAGGAGCTGGGGAAAACATGTAGCCAGAAAGACATTACAGGAGTAGGGAATTACTTTGCATTATTCCAATGCTTTTTCATTACTTCCTGCAGTGCGATATGACTGGATGAGTCATCACAGCAGCAAGGACTAAATTTAGGACATCTTTGAAATAATGACCCTTCACTGCCTACACTAAATAGCCTCTGTTTTCTAACTAAGAGGCTGCTGATTCAAACTGAAAGGACAGAGACTTTCACTTTTGGCCAAATACAGGGTCATTGGAGTGAAATCATGACGTTCAGGAGATAACCATCTACCGGTGTCTTTTGGCAGTAAATTCTTAGAATCCATACTATGTAAAGCAGGAGTTACATTTTTCTTCTATCTTCTGAGACAAATGTAGTAGCAGTCACACATCCTAATGTATTCCTGCAACTGTAAACTAAATATTAAGGACAATAATTGCAGTGATAGGGTCAGTTACAGTTCTCATCACTGCATTTTCATTAGCTAGCATGCATTCATTAATGATGCTAACCATTAGCATAACATATACGAGTTATTGGAGGTCTCAGGGGTATGATCTGCACACAAATTGCAGGGAAAATTTCAAATAATTTTCTTTTACACTTTCCACCTACATCCTCATGCACCCACTTTTGTGATGAGGGAGCCCAAATTTATTTTTTAATGATGGGGAGTTATACCTGGCAGCCAACTATCTGTGGTGCTGGAAAGACCAGAAAAAACTGTCAAGGAAAGCTGGCGTTTGGCAAATGATGTCAGCCACTAAGAATCTTACAAGGCATATGATCAGAGTTCCCTGACTATGCGCCAGCGACTCCTGAAAAAGACCAGCTGTCGGCCATGAAAAGGAGAATGGCTCCTGGAATGGTGGCTGAGAGCTAAAAACTGCAGTAGTCTTGGGAGATGTAGACCTTGGAGCCTTTTATTTGCTCAAGCACCTGCAGAACATCATCAAAGAGAAAGGAAAAAAAAATGAGGGAAGGGAGAAAAGAAAAAAAAGGATATTAAAAAAGGTTGTTAGGACTTGCCTGGGGCTTGGGGAGCATGAAATATCTTCCAGAATGGATCACTCTGATAATGAAACTTTAGAACCCGATTAAAGCTCACAGCAGTGGGGAGAGGCAGCTCTATCAGCTCACAGCTGTGGCCAAGCCTGTGAGGAAGGAGAGCTCTGCCTTAAAATCCACCCGGGGAGAACACAATGCAGGGAACATCTGGCACACCAGAAGAATTAAAAAGATTGGCCAGAGTGGTAAGTACGGGAACGCACCTGGCAAGACCCAAGTGGAATTAGGTCAAAGCACCATGTGGCGTATACCCAGATATAGAGCAGGTCCAGCCCCCTTCAGACTGGAAGCCCACAGAACAGCAAAAGAAGGAAAAAGGATTTTCATGGACATGACCAGCTGGGAGGAGAGGGAGAAGGCTGAAACCAGGTGACTTTTTTGTAACAAATAAGCTCACAGGACATACTAAACAAAGAGTCTGCAGGGTAAAATTCTAATGATGTTCATGTAAAATACATCTTCAAGAAAGTAGGAAGAACAAAACTTTAGAAAGTGAAGATAGCCCACATTTCCTGAGAAAGACAAAAACATGATGCCCCTTCAGAAAGTGATTATGGCAGGATAAAAGAAGTCCTGAGAGAAAGGGAACTTGATCTTTTCTTCCTCCTTTTTTTTTCTTTCTTTTTTTTTTTTCTTCTCTCTTGCATGCCAGAATCCTTGCAAAACTCCTGGCCTTCTGAGGAAGGATGCAAAACAGAACTGCAGGTACTATGGAGTGCTCCTGGGGATTTCTAAGGCATACTTAGACAGAAACAATTTTCAGAAAACTGCTTACTTGGAGGGAAACAGTTAACATTTTGTCCTTATTGAATCCAGTGGCTTCATGTCGACTGTTTGCTCCAGGCATAAGGGCAGTTCTGAGTAAAGGACAAGTAGAGGAGGGTGACCATGAGAATCCATTCTGAAAAGTCACAACTCCAAGTATTTGTGTGTATGCACAGGGTCAGCTCAGGCTGTTTAGCATGACGGTGGAAATCATCAGGTCTCATTAAGTCCATAGGCTGGATAACAGAGTACAACCTCACATGTTTGAAGATTCAGGTTTTTACTTCCTTTGTGATAAGTAAAGAAAGTTCAATTCTAAAGAGAGAGATTCAGGGAAATCTTAGGATAGTTTTCAACACCTTCATTTTGGGGAATAGCCAGAAAGTTGGAAAGCCCCCAAAACCAGCTGTCACAAAATTTAGTTCATTTGGAGCAAAGCTCAATTGGTCCGGACAGGAGCTGTCTTAGAAGTTTGGAAGAAAACTGTTTTACTCTCCTGTGCCACAAAACTAGTCTAATGATGTATGGTGGCAGGGCAAACTTTTGGGAAAGGCAATTTCACATTAAAAAAAAAAAAAAGGTTCCCCTAGACTGCTGTAGAAACCTGGATTCTGGGGCCTCTGTAGTCTTCCCTCCACCCTACCTAGAAACTTTATACAGTAGAAAAGAAATCTAAACAATTGGAGAGAGATTTGGCTGGGAATGCTGAGAGCTGGCAAGGGCCTGCTCCCTCTCTAACTTCAGTGGTTTGTGATCATTAAAGCTAGTCTCTCTAGGAAAAAAAAAAGGACAAAATGTGGAAGTGCATGAATCATACATTCCAAGCAGTAAAAACATAAAATTAAAGAAGTAGGACTGTATGATTTTCCTGTCCCTCCCCCACTTCGCCTCCATTCCCTGGCTTAAAATAGAGAGAAAGCTGTAGAGAAGTAAGACCAGGGATTAAGTGAGTCAAGAAAGAAATCAGCGGAGCTGCTCTGAGATCTGTAGGCAAAGCAAACAGTGAGCGGCAAAAGAAATAACTATAGCAACAGGTAGGGAGAAAGCGGGGGGGGAAGCATATTAGAAGGGTCACAATGGTTTTATCTAGATTTATTTAGGTACCTTATTCTGTTCTTTGTCTAAGACCCTGAAGTGATATTAGGATCTCATACATACATTGCAAGAGAGATTCCTCCACCTTCCAGTCTAAACAGACAAAAGACAGCAAGGTGGAGAGGGAAAAGCCAAATAGTGAAGACCTTTGTGGCCCACCACTGTTTGGGGGGCAGAACAGCCTGGAGCCCTACAGGGATGACAATTCGGTTTTGAGAATACAGTGCCCTAGTTCTATCACAGATTGCTGTATTGACTAGTGCAGTCTCCACGCACAAGTGCTCTAACTTCCCAGAGATAAACTTCACCAAGAAAAGTGCACAGACTCACCCATTTTTACAATTTCCTTTGTGGATCTGTGTTATTCTAATTTATGTTTCAGTTAGTTGAGTTAAAATTGAGTTAAACCCAAGAGTAACAGCAGTTATAGGGATGGCTCTTACCTCTGTTTTAACCATTTGTCATCTTAGTTTTTGGAGGATGTTTTTGCTACAGCTGATGACATTTAGGGCTGAAAGACTTTGTCAAATGAAACAAAACCAAACATAGCCAATGCAAAAAGGGCAGACAGTGTTCTGCTCCTTTTGCTTTCAACATTTCTTTTACTATTTGGAAAAATATGCACAACAAACTCAGTGAAACCCTGTCTCTAGGTGACACAAACCATCACAGATTCACTGAAATGAATGGAGTTTACACCTGCTGTGGATCTAACTCAAAGAAGAGAAACACATGAAAACTTACACTAAGTAGGGAAGTGGGCAAAGTACGGTAGCATTATTGTCAAACCCCTCTCCCAGCAGGTTCATGTGTGCTCTTGTATAGAGGTATGTAACATGAGTTTCCTTCAGAAGAAAGAGAAGTAGGTTTGACCAAGCAGCTCTGATGAAGAAAGCCAAGAAACTGCCAAAGCTGAGAAGAAAGTGTGAAATAGTCATCAATATGTTAATGATAGTTCTTTAGAAACAAATCCATTGGAAACGGCAAATTTTAGATTTTCTGTCTTTTCTTGCCACTTGCAGAACTCGCCTTAAATCCCCATGCTATTTAATGGAGAGGTTTCATTCAGCTAGAGGGTCGATGACGTTCCTATCAGCTCTTCACTTCATTAAATCAAAATGGCTGTGGAAGCTGATTTTGACTAAACCCCTAGGTTAGAAGTGCCAATTATGGAGCCTGATGAAGGGGAAAATTTTAGAGTCAGAACACCTAATACAGGAGAGCACATTTGAGTCCAGCAGCTTGTTGCGGGCCCTAGTACTGCTGTGCTGCGTGATCTTGGGATGGCCGCCTCACCTTGCCATGCCCTACTTCTGTGCTTCAGCTTTTAATGCACACCTTCTACAACTGTCCTTTCCAAAGTAATGAAAAGTCTAATGAAAAGCAAAAAGCAAAACAGCTTCGCCTGTTCCTGCTTAAGAACTTTGAGATTTTAGATAAAACCCCAGAGGTTTAGAATGAAATTTATAGCCTAAAACCTAATCTTAGGGTAGCTGAGCTACCCTGAGGCTTTGCATCAATACTTCAAATTATCCGTTTAATGATATTTTGCATAAGGAGTTTTGTTCAAAGAACTGTACTTTTTTTAAAGGCAGAACTAAGTCTCTTAGAGATTTGGGTGATCTGTAAAAAAAGGATGTCTACGCCCACATCAAAAGCCAGCATCCAACAAATTATGACAAACACAAGGTTCATCTTCCTGTTCTGGGCATGAAAAAATGTAAAATTTCAGTGACGCATCCCAAAAATATGATGACAGTCTACCAGGACAACTGCCTGCAGCACCCGGGTTTGGGCTCTCGCATGACTCACAGCAGAGGATAATAACTGGCCCCAATTTTGACTGAAAGCTGAAATTAGGAGGGTGACAAGAAACAGTGGTCAATGGTCCATGGTGGAGTACGACTATTCATAGTTCCCCTGCGGCGACCTGAGAGCCTCTGGGAAGGTGAGGGCACTTATGCAAGAAAACATCTTTGGGGACATCTGGGAACACTGGTTGCAGCAGGCAGAGACATTTTTGTCCATATGGCAGGGCTCTCATTTTGGCACCCCCTGAACACCCCTTTTCCTCTTGGGTCCCAACTGCCTCTTCATAGCACTGCTGGGGATCAGGCCCAGCAGTGAGGATCATGAGATGATGTAAAGATGGACATCACTAAATCGTGTTGACCAGAGCATGGTCAAAGCGGGAGGAACCGCTTGTGTGCAACATCTAGGAGAGCTTGGCAAGATAGGAGTAGGGAAATGCACAAAAATGGCAAAGAAAATGAGCATATAAGAGTAAATATGGGTAAAGTGTCCATCATTTGATTTTTCCCCCATTCATTCTACTGCTGAAACTACCAGCCTTACTTTCTGTGCTGTCAGTAGTAACTACTGACGGGAGGATGAGGCAAAGGTCCCAGTCCCAGTTTTGTTGAACAGGGTGCACTGGCGTGACACAGGTTGGACAAACCTACCAGCAGGGATGTAATCTGCAGACCTGTGGAGCACTTCTGTGCTTGCAGTATTGCTTTGCTTCACCACTCCACAGCACTGGTGGGAAAAAACAAAAAAAAATATTAGCCAGAATTGGAAAGATTAATTTCCGATGCAGATAAAATATCAAAACATCAGTAATTCTTGCATTTGAGAAACAAACTTGTTATGCTGCTTTGATCAGTGGCTAGTTAGAACAGTACTGCGTATCTGTATATCTTCTTCTGACAAACAATTTCCTGTGCCAATATTATAGAGTCCTCTGATATGCACATTAAATCTAAATTAGTGTATTAAATGTGTTAAACTGTGTGCAACTGTCAGCTAATCTGACATTTATCTCACGTACCTGATATACTGCCACCCACGTCTACAGCAGAATCCCAGTTGTGTCACACTTTTAGTATGGGGAATAAATGTATTTTTTACAATGCATTATAAAACTTCTTACGGCTACATACCTATAACTGGAGTTGAATATACCGCAGATGCAGTGATTATATTCAGGATGATCAGCTGAGATTAGCTGGGATTCTGATGTGGATCGACACTTTCTGCCTATGTCTAAGACTTTTCACTCCAGTGTCAGAGCACAAATTATTTGACAAGAAAGTGCATAACTATAGAAAACTCCACTTCTGGAGACCTGACTTCACAGCAGGTAGCCTAAACAGTCTCTGTCCAATGCAGCAAAGAGATATTGTTGTATGCAACTATACTTGCAAAATCATATGGATTAATCAGTGGAAATTTGAATACAGCCATCACTTTGAGTGCCAGGAAGTTATTCAAAGTAGCACTAAAGTGACAACCAAAGGTCAAATAAGAACTAGTTTCTGTAACTGGATTAATTTGATTTAAATCATGCCACAACTTAGTTTGACAAAACTGTATATAAGGATTAGGCAAGTAGTGCATGGGACATTGTGCTACAGATTGGGACAGATCTTAGGCTGCTGAGAAGCACGCAGCCTGAAGGCAAAAACAGGCAACTTGTGATGCTGTCATTGTCCTGTAGGGTTACCTTAGGCAGCTCAGCAGGCATTTTTGCCCCAGTTTCCCACTCTTTATTGAGGAACATTATGCTATCTTTTGTTGTAAATTACTTTGAAATAAACTTTTGAAAGACGTAAAAACCTTGGATGAAAATTACTACAGGATTTATACGCTACAGATTATATATAGATCTCTCTGTAGATTTACGGACAGCGTCTCTTTGGGATTTCTCTATCCACTCTGAGTTGTCTGTGTCAGATAGATTCAGTGGCACTCCACTAACAAAGGGAATGGTCTCCTACCATGTATGAGCAAGAGTCCTTTAAGAGAGGTATCATTTTAGAAATACTCTTCTGTCACTCATGAGAAAGCCAAGGATACTAATGGCAACCAGGAGCTGCTGTCATTGGGACAAAGAAGAGAAGGTACGATACTTACAGCAAGCTTGTCTGAGTTACTTTCACAAGCTGATCTTACCACAAAGGACACATCTTGCACACAGCAGACAAAGCTTTTTGCTTATTCTGGCTACAAACTAAGGAGGTTTAGGGAAGACCACCCTAGTAACTGCCCAGGGAAACAGAAGAAAGCAACTGCCTTTTGTAGGTCAGATGGAAAAGAAGATACCTTTGCTAGGAAATGCTCCTACCTCCCAATCTCTGCGTGTCTCAGCATCAGGACAATTACCAGTGGATCTGAGTGTGAACATCTACCAGCACTGTCTATGTAACATTGTTTTACCATCATGCATAGGTTAGACAGCATGGCAGAGGTAAAACATTTGTCCAGGTTGACATGGAAAATTCAGCTATTAATACTTCCAATTAAAAAGCATAATTAACCATAGCCTAACTGAAAAGGGCATCTGAGTTTCCAGGCATTTTTCCTCAAGTAGCAAAGGGACCCGAATCACAACTGCTGAATAAGCAGTGGGAAGACTTGTTCACTGGGATGGTGCCAGTGGATACTTTCAGCCTGTCTCTGTTGACAACCATGGCACAGACTTTCCATGCACAAAATTTGGGTACTCCCTTCCCTAGAAAAAAATGAACATTAAGAGAATAAAGAAGTGCTGAGAAGGCTTTGAAGAAGTGGCAGAACTCTTCTCACTCTCTCTTTCTCCCTCTACTCTCAAAGAGGCCTTGGTAACACATCCCTCCTCGGCTTTTCCGAAGGAGCTCCCTTCCACTTTGAGAGCTGCTACTACACCAAGGGTAAAACTACCAGTCTCACTGACACGCTCCTTTGCATGATTTAGGGACAGTCCAACTTACTGTGGTCCAGCTCTTCCCATGACCTTCACCTGTACTTGAGGAGTTCCTCTGAGGATGTTGGAAGTTGCAGAGTTTGCTATCACAGCACTGAAGTCTCCTGTGGGTTTTGGGTTTCAGGAAGCCCTGGATAAGGAAGGGAGCAACACCAATACTTCTGCCTGTGAAATGCCACCTCTCCATTTCATAGCAATGTACCCATATTTCAGAACATTCCTTCATGAATATTATTTCTTCAGTGGCCCAGTTAATCATGGCATGAGGGAGGTGGGGAGCAGAGTCCCCTGAGAGCTCTGTGAACTGGGTCCTATCTCTCAGCCACAGTTAGGAGAGTTTTACTCAGCCATGACACCACCAGGGTTTTGTTTGTTAAGAAAAGGTTTGCCTGGCCCACTCTGGACCCTGTAACTACTAAATTTCAAGATGACAAAAGAGCCTAAACTCAATTTCTCCATGCAGTGATCTAAAAAGTTCTAAAGCATTTTACAAATGACAGCAACGCATAATGTGCTATTAATCACAGCTGACAAGTTCTCCTGAGCAGCCCCTGATTGATCCTGATGTTGTCAAACTTTCTTTTTCTTTTGACATCTCTCTGATTGGCATCTCTCTTTAGTGCTTTTGTGACCTTTCTTCTGTATTGATCCACACAAATCATGGGGAAGTGAGCAGTTTCATGAGGGGGCAATGTTGATAAGAACAGGTCAAATGGTTGCCGGGACCTCCACACACCACCATTTTAATGATTGATTAGTGGGACTTTGGAGGAAGAGCCAAGGACATCAGAATTAGGAAATGATAAGGTCTCAATCAAGAGGTTCTTATAGTCTCTTTTTATGGCTCCTATTGAAGTCCCTTATCTTCTTGGGTTGATTAGTAATATGAATAGACTTTGTGTTGCACACAGACATCATTTTCAACAACAGGTTTATTGCAAGATCTGGCAGTTGCATGCAATGAGTTTGGTGGTGCTAGTTCTGCGGAGGCAGGTCTTGGCATCAGAAACTGCCCTTCCTCCAATGTAGTCTTCACACTTTGGGTGGCCCCAAGAGATGAGGGTCCCCACCAGCCGGGAAGCTGAATGCTCCGCAGTTGTGGGGTCAGGGCTGTGCGTGGCTGCACACCTTCTGGGTATCTCGCAACATGCTGCAGCAGGATTGCTAGATGGGGAATTGTCTCCGGCACAAAACTTCCTAAGACCCAGACATGCACAAACACATCATAAATTAGCAAACTCTTCAGATGAACTGATAATGTCCACCACAAACGCATGGATTGGAATGTGGGAGTGTGTAGCAGGGTAAGCCAGGAAGAGGGCTGGCTACAGCTGAATGCACAAAATCCCCAAGCAAAAGGAAATACTCCACAGACTTAGCTGTCACAACACAAAAAGTCTCGCTTTATTCCCTTTTCCTCCTTTTCTCCTCATGCATCACTCCAGAAGACGTGCTGTTCAGAGGGATATGTTAAGCAGGGAGAACAGGCTAGTTGAGAAATAATTTGCAGGCTGGGTATCTGAACACTCAATTTTTAATCATTCTTTCACTTCAAACCCCTGTGCATTTAATATGGAGAATACATACATGAACATGCAGCTGAGTGTTTCCCTTTCCTGAAAAACAAAGTACTTTATAAGCATATTATATCAGAAATGGCCAGGGCTATTAGTTTTCTGTGATAAACCTGTTGCAGATCTGGAACATTTTGGATTCTGTTGCAGAGCCATCACTGTTATTTTATAACAAGTATAAATACGGGTTCAGTGCAAGGGTGTACTCACAGCACTGAGAAAAGAAATTATAGTCCTACAGTAGGAAGAACACATTTTCTTTGATCTATTTTAGCCCTGCTTAGTGTCTAATGCTGATCAATACCTTTCAGAGTGTGGTAATGGTCCATATTTAGATATCAACCAACTTAGCTGCACTGTATTTTGTATTGAGATAGCTGGTTCCTAAATTCCCGTATTGTCTTCCCACTGCACAACCTCAAGAAAAAACCCGAAACATTATTTCATCGGAAGCCCTGAAAATTCTGAGGAAAACAAAAATCAAGACTACTGAAAACATTCTTTTCATGTCATATCTTCCACCTCAGCTGTGCTTTTTCCTGTCAGATGAAAATATTTAGTTTAAATTTTGTCACCAATGTCCAATACAAACACAATAAAATAACTTTTATCCTCCAACTCCTCACCTCACTAAGAATTTCACTGAAATCATCACAGTTTTGCAAAATAGTTCCATTTACTCAGAAAAGGTTTTCAGCAGGAAGTATGCTGATCCTTTTTAAAACAGGTTTCAAAGTTTGATTTCTGGGAGGTGTATTTGTGTCAACAGTGCTCCTAGAGTAGTAAAGCTACACCTTAGCAATCTCGTGGTGATGGCAGGAAAGCCAAAACCAATGATATCTTAAGCTGATACTGATTTTACTTCCTTTCTTGCACAGATATAAGACCTGCTGTTACCACTCTCACACTACTGAGAACACGTGGTGGAATCACTACTCGACCTATTGTGTGTAGACACAGACTACCAATTTATTGGACTTTTTTGTTTTGGGGTTTTCTGGATGCTCAGTGGAGTTTAACAATATGAGATGACATTTTCAACAGAACCCAATGTCCTTGGGCAGAATAAATCCAGAGTCAGAGGAGTGCAGTGGTTTACTGAAGATTTATAGGCTGAGTTATAAAGAGTAATAAAAAGTAATGTAATAATATGTGGCACTTTGAAGCCTGGAAGCAAAACTACCCTGATGTCTGTACTACTAATCCTAATTATGTTCTACCATTAGTAATGCAATTATAAACTGTATCATAGATAAAAGAGTTTTGGTTGTTTTTCTTTCCTATTTTCATTCATTTAATCTTCTGATTTACCATTTCTACTGGCAACAAACATATTTCTCTTATTTTTAGACTTTGAGTAGCAGCAGGCATAAGGAAAATTCAAGGCATGACCTTTTGGGGCAGCAGCAGAAGTGACAAGTATCTTCAGTGATCTGCAAGATCACATACAGACCTGATTATCTCAGGTGCAATGCAGCGTTAACTTGGCTGGATTGCTTCCAGTTCTGGTGTAGCAAAGGGATCCACTCATTCAAGTATATGCATTTCACTGCCATTTTATGGTAATGACAGCTCTTAAATATTCTTCTGCTTAATTGCTCTGAGGAGCTTGTTTTGGTACTAATCAATTAAATGCACCATGCAAGACTCCTGCAATTGCAGCTTTTGCTTTTCTTTTCAAGTTATGTGTTAACACCTGCGTATTGCAGCTATTTACTCATGAAAAATGCACAATAGCTGCAGTGTTTAGATAGTATTGTAAACTTTTTTTCTTTAATTTCTTCCTTCTTCTTGGCTCTTTTTCATTTTTTTCACACCTTCTCAAGGCTGATAGAGAATGATCCTGTTAAAACTACCAAATCTATGCTTCTTTCCAGCTTTCACTGCAAAGACCCGTACCTACCTTTTGTCCATCTGCATCCATAGGTGTCCCCAATCTCATGAAGCAGGAGCTGTGACAGGATCTGCCATTTTCTGATCAGGACGAGTGTCAGAATACCCTTATTCCTAGGCACCAGGTATGCTGGGCAATAGTAGTTTACTCGTTCTTCCTCTTTATACCCTCAGTAATGGGATGTGATCATCACTTGATTTCAGGGAGCAAGGATCCAGACTCATCTTAGCCATTTTCTTAACTGTGATTTGAGTCTGGGTCCAGCTCTAACTGTCTCATCTTCTACATTCTCTTTGAAAATGCTCTGTAGGATCAGGCACTTAAGAGTATTTTTAGGTGTACCTTGTTTCCCTTTGTATGTGTTTGGTAGATCCCATGTTAGGATCTTCTCCAGTTTGCCTTCAGATCCATTGTATGGAAAATTCCATAAAACGTGATTTCAAAACTACTACTACTAGAAATTCAGAGATAGAGCTTTTGGTGGTGCGGATCAGGATGACAAGGCATAAGCTAAAACAACAGGCATAAGCTGAAACAGAAGTTCAGACTGAATATCCTATGAATTTACACATCTTTTCTTCCAGATGTAGCTATCTACCTGCTGTTGAACTTCTTGATATGTCATTTCACTTCCATTTCCCTAAGTCTTTCTGTACATAAGATAAGCATAATTATGGACCTCATTTCCTTTGGAGTGCTTTGGAGATCTGTGGGTAAAGTAAATCAGGTTATACAGCTACATGCAATGAAAGGAAGAGACAAGGCAGAAAATCACAGCAATACTTTCTATGAGAGTGTCAGAACATGTCTTTGGTTTTAGGTTTCTTTTCCTTGTGTTTCTTCTTCCCATCAGGAAGATTGTCCTGTTGAACCATCAGAGCTATGTGATAATTTACAGTTTGTTAGAAAAGCTTTGTCTGAACCCTTGCAAATCTTAAATTACACGGTCTTGTGCCTTTCAAGATACTGGCTTGTGTAAACATAGAAATAAAGCTGAGGTTCAAACAAGCTGAATTTGAAATTAGATACAAGAGACACACATACACACTTGTACATAACCCACAGTTTGTGTTCAACAAACTTCTAGCTGAAAGAGAGGTATCTCCATGTTTGAATGGCTTCAAATGTGGAAGATGTCTTAACCAAAGAGTTGATTGGGTTCTTCAATGTATGAAGAAGTATGTAATTCTATGGCATGTATTATATATGACTAACTGGGTTGTTTAATGGTCAATCTCCCTATATAATTGTATGACTTTTCCCCATTATGAGGAAGAAGTTTGGAATTGCTGTATTTTCCCAAACTCAAAATCAGATCAATTCTGCCTTAATGAAATATCCAGACTGGGGCAGCAAAAGGCTATGAAATATGACCAGGCCTGTCCTCAGAATGCCACCAGTAATTTAAAAATTGAAACCAGATGTTATTTTCCCCTTTCTTCTTTTTGCAAAAGACAGGAAGAAAGTAAGGTGGTGACTAACTCCAGTCCACTGGTGAAGGTAGTGTTCCCAGGGAAGCCCTAGATGGTGAGGGAAATTTGTTTAATTTGTACTAAGGAATCATCAGATAAAGAAGGTGAAATAAGAAACTGAGACCTGGAAATGCTACCACTAGTTCAGGCAAAAATTTCTGCTCCAGCTGGGTTTTAAAATGAGTTTTTGTGGGCTATTATGAGTAGGTAAAAAACCAGCAATTTTCAAATGTTTGTAAGTAAGAAAGATGCAGAGGAGACATGAAGTAGAAGCTTTTAAGCTCTAGATGGTGAGATGCTGGTGTAACTTAGTTGGGGATCTGCAAGTCTTCATCACTGCTTGTCTTGAAGAGCAGCTAAACAAGGATCCATCAGGATTGGCAGTAAGTACTGCTCATCTGGTGGAGAAGGGCAATGGTTTGTAGGAAGGACCTTGGTCTCTTTTAGCTCTGTGTATAGCTGCGCTGCAGCACACCTTTGGACAACCACATGGGCTTGCTATTTTACCTTCTTCAGGAATACCTGCTAGGTGAAATGTTTCTAGACAACCATTTGGTAGGAGTCCTGCCATGAGCTTATAAACCAATGCATAAAATACTATGATGCTTATTAAACAAGTCCCTTCATGCACATGTATATACACACATATAGTTCAATTAGACTGTGCTTTAAACCAGCATTTCTTTAAAAATTGTGTATTTAAATTACCTATGACAAATAATAGCATTTATAGTGAGATGTGAAAATGGTGCTGAGGATGGTGTGGTGAGAGGCAAAGCTGCACTAAAGCATCTTGTGAGTCAATATAAAACTTGCGCTGGGCAACATTCCGTGGGGTGTGGAGGGGAGAGGAGCTGTCAGGGCTGTACACCCTCTGCTGCCTCCTCATTTCTTAACTGTTTGGGACCAAGGTTAGTAGAAGGACTCGGGATCTGCAGAAGACTACCTTAAGTACTATCAATTTTCTAAGCAACGTTTGAGATTCAGGTACCTCAGAGGTCCCTGAATTTGGGTTTCCCCGTCTTCAGAATATTGGCTAAAGCCAGGCTAATGACTTTAGACTCTTCTGCATGTCTTCAGTGTACTGTAAAAATTCAGAGGGTTCAGTAACCAGTCCTCTCTTATATCCTGTCTACAGAAAGCAGTCCCCTGTGCTGTGTTTGGAGAACAGAATCAGTCTTCAGACTAACACATTTTCCCCTGGCACAATTATACAGTTTTGCTCATCTTCAAAACATATGAATTTGATTTTCCCTGATTAGATGGGAAAGTTTCTTGAAATTATTTAAACTCAGTACAACAATATGACACTTCCATTCCTCTCTGCCATCAAAACAGGAATGAAGATGTTAGTTTGGGGAGCAATCAGGCAATCTAAATTATTCAGATCTGAAAGTTTTAAGTTAGAACAGTTTTTCAAATTCATTTGTATCTGGATTACAACAGGCTCAACCCATGTCTGTCTAATGAAGCTCCTGCTGAAAACCTCAGCTGGAAATTCAGGGAATCAAGTCTATCTATCATCTCAAAGTCATGATTATTTCATAAGCAACACTCAGTGTTCAGTCAAGTCTTTAACTCATCATTCAAGTTACCATAGTTTAACCATACAGGCATCTTTTAGAAGAACTCATGCTGAACATTACTTGATGAAGCTAAATCCCATTAGCAGAACAAACAGAACAAAAGTCTGTGTCCTGACACCACAATAAGGTATACTTAAATATTCACAAAGGATACAGGTGCAGATCTCTCATCACATATTGGAGCATATCCAAAGCCTCTAGGAAGAATATTAATAACCCCTTCTCTTGCATTTCTGTTGGAGGAATAGCTCAATTAGTTTCAGTCTGCTGTCTTTCCCTTATCTATTATACATTTGAGTGGTTATACTTTGTTTCTGAAAGTGCACATGGAAAGATATGCATTAACAAGGTAACAGTACCCAGGGGAGCATATGGGCACCCTATACCATGCTGCTCAAGCTGACAAAGACCTCCATCCACTTGTACGTGTAAGTACACTTTTTGCTCTTCTGCCCTTTCCTTACATTGCTTTGCACATTGAGAACTGTCAAATGAAACTGGTTGGAAAGCCCTGTGCCCCAGGTACAGCCACCCCAGTCCGCTTTCTGGGCATATGCTATGGGTGGAATGAAATGAAAACACAATACAGAGAAGGACAAAAAGGGTTAAAGGAAGGTGAGACTTCAAATGGACAGATGGAATGTTGGTGAGGATCATAGGCAATGTAGGAAACTGCAGCTCCAGCAAAGAAAACAGAGATGGGAAGGGAGAAATGGTTAAACCTGACAGGAAACACAGAGAAAGGTCACTTCTTTTTGAAATGTGCTCTGAACAATTTTATTTGTTGTAATATATCTGTGGGCCTGTAAAAGAATGGGTTGTCTGTTAGCCTTTTGCCTTTTGATTTCCACTCCTACTGAGTCATGAAGGAGACTTGGATGATTAATGACGTAGAATCATAATTTGTGGTATATGCACATTCCCAAACACCTTCTAAAGTTCAGTGAACAGGTCAATTAATAACACCTATCACCCCTTAAAAGTGGGTTAATCATCTATGGGGGATAATACTGTACATATTTCAAACTGTAATTACCTAACGTGATGTTGTAACAAGGTTCATTTTCTATCATGCCATCTACCATAAATGTTTCCCATGTGATATATATAACATGATTTGACTTTTGAAAATCTTATAGACTACCATTATCTTCTAGGATACATATTAAAAAAGAGAGTAGAACACATGTAAAAAATATCAAAAGCATGTTATTTAAGCTGGCCAGATACGTTTAATTAATAAATGATTGCTTAAGTTAAAAAATAATCATAATAGCTGTCAGAAAAGGTTTATTGAGTTCTACATTAAAATAGTGTAGAATTTCCTAGACAGAAAAAATGTATCTTCCATTCAGCTTGGAAAAAAAACCCACCAAAACACCAAAAAAATAACTTCACAACTTTGTGGTTTGCAGAAATAACACTACAGAACTCCTTCTCCAAAACACGAGACTATTCAACTGAGGCTACAGAAAAAATTACCACCATCTGTTATCAGTATAGAGCATATAACACAACGAAGGAATTCTGTTTCTAGGCAGAAGGAAGGGTACCATGTACTGCAATAACAATATCACAATGCTCACTGGGAATGAATATTCTAAATATTCTAAACATTCTGTTTGAGGTAGCTCTGCTATGAGGCTGGGGATGTGCCTTGAATCATCTCTCGTTCCTGTTCAGAAAACACATTGCTAGGGAGTAAAACAGTCTGAAATGCTACTGGGACTGCTTGCATAGGGGATTGAGCCTTATTTGTGCTCTATTCTAGCAATTTCTCAGTCAGAGCACTGAACTGACTGTGTGAATTTATGATTCAGTGTGGCTTGGCTTTATGTTTGTGTTTCTCATCAGAACAGAACTGAAGCAGGAATATCACCATCACTAATGTAGTACCCCTTTACCAAGGCTCCTGGGTTAGGGACAGACCCAAGCCTCTCAATTAATAATCTAGAGCTCTTCTAACTAGACCATCCTTTTTTTTCTAGCAAGCGCACTCTCCCAAAGTGCTTTATGAATTGTAACAGCCTGAAAGTCTTCTTGTAGCACTAACATCTCAAATGTGTTTCTTCATTCCATGACTGTTGCCTGTAAAATGCTGTTTCTTGGAACTTAAGCCAGAGACTTCTCTTTTCCCTTGATGGAGAATACTGTAACCTCCTTGGCTCCTTCTGGGCCAAGGATTTCTTTTCTGATGGGTGGAAAATGTCTCTGCTCAGAACAGTTAGCAGCTGCTAGGGACATATATCTCCAAAAGCAGGCTAGACATGGGCAAAAGTAAGGACTGAGTCTAGGACTCCCCCCTTCTCACTTTGAGAGTCTCTAACTCAAGAGCTGTTCTGTTCCCTTCTCCCCTACATGCTTTGAAAGAGGAGACAGGTATCTTGTTCAATTGTTTGAAGGAAAGATCAGAGACATCTACTTGCAGAAGAATGCTCTGAACTGCAGCTTCCCTCTGAGCAGAAGTATCTCCTTCAAATATAGAGAAAAGCTTCCAAGAGGGAGAATTTGAGACTTCTTACCTGCTCAGTACGTAGGAACACCATTGGAAAACTCTTGGCTGCTCTTTGCTCAGCTTGCTGGCTGATTTAAATCTCCTTCTAAAGTGTCTGAACGCTTCTTCCCTGTACATTGAGCACTGGAACCTTACTCTATGATACAAATCCCAGTCTGCAAAAAATTAAATCAGACACTAATATTTTGGGGGAGAAGGAAGACCAGAGGCAATGGAAGGTAAATTTTACTTTCATCCTTCCCATCTAATACTTTCCAAGAGCTGTGATTGAGAGACACTCAGGGAAGCATATGATATACTACTCTCACAGCAATCATGTAAGTACCCACAACTAATAATGAAGTTTTACCTTAAAAGCACATATGAAATAAATCATGTAGGGGATGGGAGGAGGATCACATCCTTTGTGTTGCTGCTAAAGAAAGGTTACAGGAAAGGTTAGTCCCCTTGAACTTGTGCTATATTCACCAAACCCATGAAAACATCTTAGGCAGATATTTTAAGATATCTGAAATGGTTGTAGACAAATGAAGCAAATGAGCTGAGTTTCAGATCTCCACTGACAGTAATGGCACCCATGTCCTGGCTCACATGTGACATATTAAATACTTAAATTTGATACATAATATGGACATGAATGTAAACTCAACTGGCTCGCCAGAGACAAAAAAAAGTATATGGCACACTAGGAGCTAAACTCTGTTGATTCACCAAATGACGTAGAGTATTAGAAAGGAAGCTTCCCACCTTGCCATCACCATCTACCTCTAGCAAAAAATGAGTTGTGCTTGAACTGGTGACTCATATGGTTTTATTGCCTGATGTTATCAGACTAGATATAAGGAAGACATTTTTTATAATAAGGGTGGTGAAACACAGGACCAGGTTGCCCAGAGAGGTGGTAGATGCCTCATCCCCGGGAACATTCAAGATCAGGCTGGATGGGGCTCTGAGTAACCACATCTAGCGGAGGATGTCCCTGCTCATTGCAGGGTGTTGGACTAGATGACCTTCAGAGGTCCCTTCCGACCCAAACCATTCGATGATTCCATGATTCTGTGATTCTACGATTCTACGTTAAGATTGTAATAAAGAAGGTAGTTAAGATGTTAGTATCACAGCATGGTGGATGACATCATTAAAATTCAAGGAAGATTGTTTTGTAGCAATTCAAAATGCAAAAGTTAAGTGGTATAATTAATTTATTTTATTAGGCTGCTTGTGTAAGTAGTTGCTTATTGTTGAAGAAATAATACCTGATCACACAACAGTGTTATAATGGAACAACAGTGCCTTTGGGGTGTATCTTGTTGGGAAATATTTTCCAAGAAAAAATTTATGCTCTGAGTTCCCAAAATGGAACACAATTATTCACACACTTAACTTGAGGAATATTCTTGTGCTGGATCAGCATCTAAAATGATTTAGATGGAATGTAAGAGTAAAATGAGAAAGAGTCTGTCATCTTTATGCTAGAGAGTGCAGTGGTTTCCATAATAATTGGGTCCCCACTTAGTGGGAGCAGTGATAATTGGTTGCAAAGGGCTGGCTTGGAAATCAAAATAAGCCGTCTTGAGAAGCAGGGCTTCTTCATCTGACAGAATCACACTTACATTGAGCATTTTGGTGTTATCTTTAGTGTAACAATCAAGTGAATTACACACCTGCAGTACCAGACTGGTAACATTTTAAACGGAGGCCAGCATTAAGTGCAGAGCAAACACCCACCCTGCATGCGATCCTAAGAGGTAAACAGACTGGATCAAGTAGGCTGAATCCAAGCTGCTGAACAGCTTGCTTTGACATGCAGGGTCCTTCACTGTGAAAAGAAGATTCCTTTTGAAATTGTTGACAGCTTTCAAGTATCTCTAGTGCCTCTTTGCCTAGGGAGGGGACTTAACCTTTGCATTGCTGTGACACCTTGAGAAGAAAGGCTCTGAAACTGGAAGGAGAGATCAGAGCAGAGAATAAGCCACTTATGTCAGTAAAAATGGCTGAGTAGAAGAGAGGGAAAAATTGTGCTCTATGGGGGAAAACAAAACAAAACAAAAAGAACTTGAGCATATGGCTTCAAATCTGTGAGTATGCACATATTCCTATCTCTGCACTAGCAAATGGTCTTATTAGCACCTAAGGATGCTGCTGGTACACAGCACCTTTGCAGATCTGGGTCCAGTTTGTAATGTTATAATATGGCTCGAGCCAGAGCCCATGAGCCATCTGGATGAGCTAATAAAACAAGTCTCCTTTTTTTTCTTTGTTGTTGCTGTTGTTGTTTTTCTTTACAGAGATTTAAACTATTCCATGTGTTGTTTATAGTGTCTTTACTATTTGGTCCAGGATGGAAAACTGAACCTTTGTGATTTCAAATATCTATTCATTTACTTCGTATTTATCTGTGTCCATTCAGTCTTTCTCCAAGGAATAAACTCCCATTGTTGCTCCTGGGATCTTTTTTTCCCCTTTCGATATGAAAATCTGGTATTTTTCTATTCGCAGGTGTCATAGGTGGGAAAAATGGCTTATATTGTGAGTACAGGCGCTAAATAATTGGGTCTGTATATATCTATCTATATATACACACACACATGCACGTGTATGTGGGCAATGTCCAAAGTTACCTTTTGAACTCACAGGCAGAAGACTGATACTTGCTAGCTATAGCTGGTACAGCCTAATTGTAAATTTTGATAACACCTAGACTAAACAAAAGTGGCACTTCTTGAACCTTGAAGCTTATAAGGAGACAAGAGACAGATCCACCAGTTTGGAGGCTGATCATGTGATGCGCTTCTGCACACAGACTGTTTAGACTGGGAAAGCTGGGGACTGGGTGCCTGGAAAGAAGACTTGATGCCAAAATAAAAATTTAAAAAAGAAAAAAATTAAAAAAAAAAAAAAAGTGTTCCTGAAAAGACGAAACAGCCACAGAAAGAAGAAGGTGAAGATCCTGGTGGGAACAAATATTCAGGAGCTGAGGGAGGATCCTGGAAATCAGGGAGATGGGTGGGGATGAATGCTGGGTGATGCCCAAGGACCTGACCAGGGACACCTGAGAAGTAACTGGAGGAACAGCATGGTTCTGCACCGCTTTCTGCCTGACTTTGCTGGGCCAGAGGCCACCTCCCTGTGCCAAATGGCAGCTGAGACCTGGTGATCTCAACGCTGTCAGAGGAGAGAGCAAGTGAGCATGTGAGATAATCCATTTGGGTCCAACTCACATCTTGCTGGTTCATACATAAACGCTGGGGTCCAGATCCCCTACAGGCTGTCACTCACTCCATCTCACCCATGGCAGGAGGGACATCGTGATCCCAGCTATGATTCCTTGGTGTCACAGGAAAACAGGTCCTACCAAAACAGTGCTTAGCAGCTGTGGGTTTCATGAAAATGACAGTTGGGGAATTAATAGGCTGGTGGGAAGAATGAAAAGACTGTTTAGCAGGAGAAACGTGATCTTCTAAATTAATAGTCGTGGAGGTTGGGGCTTGTGTAACATGGGTAACCTGGTGAAAGGTGTACAGAAGAAGTCCTGTGAGGAGCGGCTGAGGGACCGGGGGTTGTTCAGCCTGGAGAAGAGGAGGCCGAGGGGAGACCTGATCCCTCTCTGCAACCGCCTGGAAGGGGGTTGGAGCCAGGGGGGAGTCAGTCTCTGCTCCCAGGTAACAAGCGATAGGATGAGACGAAAGGGCCTCAAACTGTGCCAGGGGAGGTTTAGATTGGATATTAGGAAAAATATCTTCACCGAAAGGGTTGTCAAGCATTGGACCAGGCTGCCCAGGGAAGTGGTGGAGTCATCGTCCCTGGAGGTATTTAAAAGACGCGTACATGTAGCACTTAGGGAAGTGGTTTAGTGGCAGGCTTGGCAGTGTTAGGTTTATGGTTGGATTCGATGTTCTTAAAGATCTTTTCCAACTTAAATGATTCTATGATTCTATAAGTAAAGGGGGATTCAGGGCTCTCTTTTTGCTATACTTCCATAATGTGGGGTTGTAAATATCCAGTGAAGGGACAGAAGAGGAGCAGTGACTCTGGTCAGTTCTCCTACACACTTCCCAGGCCTATCCCCATCCTAAATTTACACAGCAGTTGAATACAACCTAAGTTCAATTGATGTATCCCCCCACTAGATATTACTAACCATAAACTGAGCAAAGCTTTCTATAGTCGATGGTGCTGTAGGACAAACTGACCTTCAGAGGACTTGCCACTTCATCTGCAGATGGTACAAGACAACCAGCTTGAAGTGAGATGCCTTCTGAAAGGCAGCTAAAGTAGATGCTAACCTCATAAATGGCCTCTGATAAATACAAGGAACTTTGTTGGCTTGTAGAAAAGGAGCAGCAATAGCCTACAAGGTCTAACAAGTCGTCAGCCAAGCAGAGGGGTGAAAATTGGGCCAGATCCATGGCCAGCACAGCCTCTTGACAAGTGGGAAGAAAAACTACTGCTGTTTTACACCTACAACTGGGTTATTTATGTGACATCCACCACATGTTTCCACATGTTTGCACAGAATTATTTATCATTTCCTTGTAATTAGAGATTCCCTTTACTCCTCTGTTCCTCACTGTTTAATGTGACACCGTATCGATTAGGTTTCCAGAGCATACCACTCCAGACATATTTATATGGGTGTTTCAAATGATTTATAATAACTAATGTTGTAACAGGAATAGCGTTTTGGAAATATAATACCAGTCAATGGCAGTAAAGATTCTGCTAATGGCCAGAACTCCTTGTACCATGGGAATAAGTTGCCACTAACAACTTATCACCTGAAGGCCCTATCCTCAAGTTGATGTAAGCTGGCATAGGACCAAATTTCAGTGCTCAGTGGAGCTCTACAGAGTTACCTCAGCTGAAAGTCTATCTGTCCTAATTACCCGGATAGTAAAACTGGATAAAGCACAAGCAAGATCCCTGCAAAACAACAAATTGATCTGAAGCTTGTCATGGTGCAGGAAACCCAAGTTCCTGCTTTCCCTCTTTTGAGGGAATTCCCCTCCACTGCAGAAGCCATTTAGATCAACAAGTATTGATTTATTTCTATGAAACATTGCCCCTCGAACAGGAGAGAGGGAGATTGAGCTGGTTTTAATCCATTGTAAAAATACACTTTCTAGAAAGCTTTGAAATGTTTTAAGAAGGCTAATGCCTCTATTAGTATTATGTTGTCCTAATTCTTGCATTACCTAGACACAGAACAGATGCTAATGATTTTAGCTTTGCAGAAGACTTATCAGAAGAAAAAATATTACAGATTGGGGATTATCCAAAGTTGATGGGGGATTTTATACCAGAACCTGGAATGGCATCCAGTGCTTTTATGGAGAAGTGGATTCTCCTTGTAGAGATATCAGCACAAGGAGTAATTACACAATTTAATTGTTAAGGTTTTATCTATGAAACCAATGTGACGACAAGAAGTATATTGTTTCTACCTGAATACCAGCTCATTTGTAAATATCAAGCCAATGACATTTTTTTTGCATAAACCTGTAATTTTTAGTTTGCAAAATTCACAAGAATGATTGAAGTCTAAACGAATGAAGTTTACAGTCTGTCAGAAGAGCAAGTGATCAAAGCTTTGCTTTATAGGCTGGTGGTTTTATTAATAAATGAAAGAAGTTCCAAACAACCCTTTAGCGTTAATAGAATTGAGTTGCTTTATCTCCAGATCTATGTGTAGATCTATTTGCAGCCTCTCAGTACATTCCGTAACAGTTGTAGAAAGGGCATCTTTGTTTTCCAAATTGAGGACAGCCTCTGCATTATGTAGGGGCTTTTGGTTACCTAAAAGATTTTTGCACAAGAGACAAAACCTTTCAAAACAGCAGTCTGAAATGTTTGCAGGATTTCAAAGCAGTGGTTCAAGAGGTGGACCTTTTACTCCACAAACATGGCATGCAAGTGCTATGGACAGATTTGACAAAATCTCAAGTTTCTGCAGGATAATTGCATCAAGAGCACAATCTTCAAGTCCATGTAAAGCAATAATGTTCAGGGAAGCCTGACCTTTAAAAAAAATCTTCCTTTTCTTATCATAGGCTCTTTCATCCAGAACTGATTAACCCAGTTGATTATAAACATCGATAACTATAAAGTCTGACTTAAAATTCCAAATGCATTTTTTGCTGTCAATGGGCTAGAGGACTGGATGCATTTAGTAGCCTATAACTAGATGACAAAGGCCAAAAAGTCACCTGAGTGTGTTAAATACATTTAAAGAGTACTGCACTCCTTGAAAAGGTCTGAAATTAGGAAGCTCCTGTTTCTCATGAGAATGTAAAAAAAGGAAGACACTTTTAAGACTTGTTATATATGTAGAATAGCTAAATAAACCATGTAACTCTTCAGGGTTTGTGAAATCCCTAATCTCTAATTTAAGATCAGATTTAAGATCAGATCCCCAAAAGGAAGAAAACATTTCTCTTCTGTTTCTGATTTAAATTTTAAAAAATCTGTTTCAATAGATGCATAGTATAGCCAGAACAAATACAAATTTTTAGAGAGAAACACAGACTCAAAGATATACATGAGGCAAAATAAATGCAAAATATTCAAAGATAAATCTTCAAAAATGCAAATGAAATTCAAGCAATGTGAAATATCAAATATAGTATGGAAGCAAATATATCAGAGCAGTGCTTTGTTTTTACACAGAGTTTAATTTATTTGTAAAGCGAATCCATTGTAGTAAAGTACCAGAAAACTAGAGTCTGCACACACACATGCAGAATGAAAAATGATTTCAGAAGCAATGTGCATGAAGGTCTTGAAATGATCAGTAGCACTCCCAGATGTTACACCATATCTGTTCTTCAAGACAGCTACATCCAGTGACCAGAACACTCCCTTAACCACTAGTGAATATCTTATGACTTTTTGATTGAGCATTTGCACACAAATCATAACAATAGGACAAAGTTCACTATATTGTAGAGTTTACTCACAGATGAAAAAACATGGTGATATTGAACACACATGCAAAAAGCAGTATATACAAAGTATAGTTCATACAAGAACATATGATGTGATGAGCGTTCAGGTAGAACAAAATTATAATCAAATAGGTGATTTGATCGAGAGCAATGTAAGCTAGAACCAAAACTAAAGGAAATACAGATGAAACAAGTCAGTAAGCCAAATTCCCATAAGATGAACAATATTATGAAAAAAAGCTGGGAAAGAAAAAAGGAAGAATAAGTTTCTGACACTGAAAGATTAAATGCATTTGTAAAACTAGATCTATGGTCCACAGTTGGCATAGATTTGTTTGTGTATGCTGAAAAAAATTGCAAACTGTTTCTGGATTGTTATTCTTATTACCTAGAAATAGTACTGTGTTAGAAAATACAGCTGAACATGTAATCTCAGATATAAAATCTATATGTGCTACCAACTGTGGTAATGATAGATAACGGACAACAATTTTACTGCTATGAGTTTAAATGTTTTGCAAGATGGTGTGATATTAAACCTTAGGTGGAGTCTTAGCCACAGTCTAAAGGTATTATGAAAAATATTTTTAAAAGATGTTAAAAGGATGCTTTAAAAGGCTTGGGAGTCAAGTTCTGTTCTCTATTTGACACCATTAAATTACAGGGCAGCATCCCAGAAACATCTGTGAGCTAAAATATTGTTTAAGAGAAAGCTTGGACTTGGTCTTCTCTGCCATGAGATCATTTATGTTAAAAATAGGGAAGTTGAACATCCTTGTAAAAATCAAAGAGATAGAGGATCACATGGATGAAAACCTTTCAGGCACTTGACTGCAGATTTGCTTTGATAAAGGGAGTAGAAAACAATAAATGTATAAAAGAAACAGAACACACTTTTACAAATTTCTAAGACAAGGAAAGGAAAGAAGTTTCCAAAGTACAACACAGAAGAGACGTTGGAGAAACCAGGGGATCAGATAGAATCAAGGAAAAAGACAGTGCAGAGCATTGCAGTAGTTGAATTCATGAGATGTTTCTCTAGGAAAGGAAGGCTACCAGCTCAGAGAATGACGGAGAAATACTGATGCATGCTCATGTTACTAATACTTGTTTCTTCATTGGAGAATGGCAATAAAAGAGGAAAGGGGCCCTTGAAGAGGATTAGGTTACAATACACCAACCCCTGGAATACATGGGTCTCTATCCAGCTTAGTTGTTAAAGTGAATTGTTATCAGGAACCTGAAAACATACCCATATGAAAGAAGCACACTTAGACATAGGGACTCTTTTATCTCCCTCACAGGCTTTTTGCTGTCACTCTCTGATATAAAGAGCATGTGAACCTTTAACAACATCTCTATGGAAAATTCCTATGTACTTTTAATAAATAATAAGTTCTGTTGGACTGTTGATTTTATATATAAATTTACAGTGAGTGTTTGTGTATTTCTCTATCCACATCCACAAATTTTATTCCCACACATGTAGAGGTTATACAGATATTTCAGCCACCGTGGCTTTGGGATACTATGAAATGGAATGAAGTTGACCAAACCCAACAAATGTTAGTAAATATTAGTAAACAAAATGAATATATTTTTCACTGAAAATGTAAATTTAATATTGAATTCAACTAAGTCACGTTACACTTCCAACTGAGCCCCAAAAAAATCCTAGGTATAGGGATTACTTGGAGGGATTTGGGGGTGAAGTGGACTGAATTAATTATCTTTAAGAAAAATCCAAATTTCAGAAAAAACTTGAGAAGAAAGTTAACCATTTAAAATTTGGTTGAACATTTTTATTAAGGAAAGGAAGTATTGCCCGCTATTTATGCAATTTTATTAATAGATACTTCATGCTATATACAGAAACAGACTTTTCCTCTTTCCTACATTGCAGTGTCTGTTAATCTGCAAGAGGAAATTCTTAATCCACTTGAAAAGTTTTCAAATAATGGATGGAAAGTGAAGTAGCAGGATGTTCCCCAGTCCAAATGTTGTTCACAAAAATCTCTGAAGTAATCTTATAATTTCCAGTATGAATATATCTCCATTTAGATAATTTAATCAATGCAACAATACCCCCTCCCCCCAGCCAAAAAAAAAAGAAGAAAAAAAGAAGAAAAAAAAAAGCAGAGTTAATCCAAAACCTCCTGAAATCTTTGGAGTCTTTGGAATCTTCTTACTAATCTCAACATATCTTTTAACAGACCTCTAAAGGTTCAATATAAATTGTTAGACCCATAAGTACAGTTTCCATATAGAAAAAAAAAAACATTATTAGGATAGTTCAGCTAAGTAAGAAAGAAGGACATCAGAGCACATTATCAAGTCAGTGGCAGAGGGGAGGTTAATAACTTGCTTTAATTGTTTTCCTAATGCAAGAGGAGAGAGAACTGCTAAGAGTGGCTTTTGCCAAACACAGTGCACAGTTAACTTGCATCTTACACCATTAAGTGCTTGCAGATGCAAACAGAAATATTACCTAATTCTTACAGAACACTTTTCATCAAGATATCTCAAAAGTGCTTTAAAAATGGTATAACATCATCCGTTCCACTGCTAGAAATAGAGGCATGGAGAAGTAAAGTGACTCACAACACACAGAAGCCCTGGAAGAAAATCAAGATTTCCTTTTCATCCCGTTAGCGTTCAATCCTGTAGGCTGCCTCGCTTCCCCGAGCCAACATGTACCATTTCTTAAGAAATCAGAAGGAAAAAGTGATGGGAAGCAAGTATAAAGAATGAGTACAATAAATAAAATGAGCAGACGCTGTAGTAGTTTGCAAAGCAGCCGTTAAAAGGCTGTTTCCAAATGCAAAGGGCCAGTTCCCAGGAAGGCACACTGGAAAAACCTAACATTGCTGTGAAGTGCAAGCTTTCCTATGGAAAGCAAATCTTTTCTGGGGATTGTGAGTGTCCAGAACATATGTTCAGTCTGTATCAGGGCATTACACTAAAGGTTATACTTTAAAGGGTCTTAGTCAGACAGTTTAATGTTCACTTTAACCCCTGGGCTTAGCCAGAGGAGAATACAGGCACGTCTGAGAATTCAAAGGTTTAATTAATGTCCCTGATTTAAGAGTCTCTCAGACCCCATCAGACAAAAGCACCAGATACAGGGATGTAGCTGGAACTTAGCTTGAATATGTCTTTGTGTCTCTATTGATCTTTCCTAAAAAGATTGATGTGCAAATACTGATCTTATCTTCAGAAAAGGAGAGAGTTTGATACCAATCCTGAGGAACTCAACCAAAATGGTGTTACCTGGTGCTTCATAGCTGTCACACTCAGGTTCAAGCTGCATATGAAACTGTGCATACAAGTGATCTAATTATGCATGGAAATACCTCGTTAGTGCTCCAGCTGATTATTTGCCTGTGTAATTCCTGGAGTAAAGAAGAACGTATTATACCCAAGCATTTTTATACATGCAGTTCTAAAAGGCTGAAGCTCATCAAGAAAACAATTTCTTCTCCAAGGACGATAAAACTGAAGAACAGCAGAAGCAGCAGCTGTATGATCATCCAGTGGGGGCCAGGGCCACCTGCTCCGAAAGGCCAGAGAACTTGCAGTTAAGGCAAAATCTGCTCAGAGGGCAGGGACAGTTTCTTCTTGATTCTCAGTAGTTAAAATTTGGTGCACACCAAGGAGCACAAGAGCTTCAACCCTTTCAGAGCTCTGAATTTTTAATCTAAATACATGCCAGTCCCTTTGTAATCCTCTGAAATTCTTGTCTTTAATAACAGACTAGGGAATCACTGCCACCGATTCCAGAACTCTGTATGGAAATACCCTTTCTTTACAATATTTTAGATTTGAAGTCCATGTTCAGTGGATATCCACTTAATCTCATGTTAAAGAAGAAAGGAGAGGGGATATGCAGGCAAAGACCTGAATTGTCTCTATTTACATTTTTGCAGAATGTTCAGGAATGCAGCCTTGACCCTAATTCAGGTTTCTACATTTTAATTATCAGTTCATACCCCTGATTCATGCCTCAAGGATATCTTTTCAATTTAGAAAAAAAGTGGATGGAGATATATGTATGTTGCAGAGACCCAGTTTCAGCTTAGTTTTTTACAGATTGTCTGAGTAAACATTGCAAGGATTAAATTATTTTAATTATTTCTCAGATTGATTTCTACTGAAGTTCAGAGAAGGGGGCTGCTCTGCTATCTTCTTTATAAATGGGGAAATAATAAACAATAAAATAATAAACAATAAAATAACAAACAATAAAATAACAAACAATAAAATGCTTCCTTGTCACAGTTGTTTCATTGTTTATCACATCTGTTTTTTTCACCTTGTACACAGCAGGTATCAATAATTCACGTCTGAGTGAAAGCACTTCTGTAAAAGTTTACATACCTCATACCATTAGCAATAGATCACTTTTAAGCATCTTTAGAGTCTCCCTTCCTATTTCATGATCTTGGTTGTTATCTTTATTTCAATAAAAAGAGATTTATTTTAAGAAAAGCAACACACCTCAGGCAACTCAAACGGCACTACTCATGAAGAAGGATGTAATTCAAGTGTAAGTACCTTGCCAGCATTTGCAAGTGGATCTCATGTATAAACCAAAAGCCAAATCCAACATTTTCAAGAACTTTGCAGCGTTTTGGGAGACGAATTCCCATTTTGTGGAATTAGACACTTGATGCTGTGCAAGGCTCATATTTTAGCCCCTGGTCACCTGGAGAAAAGTTCAAAACCTGGCATTAGACCTGTGTAGCTACCGTATGCACAGATTTACTGGAAGGAGAGGTGCAATATCCAGACCATAAATTAACACAATCAACATCATGCAACCTGATCCTAACCACACAGAGCATTTACATCATGGCTGTGAGTCGCCTATATGGTGTCTGGCAGATTTAGGTTCTTCAATAAAGTGACTGCACCCCGGGGAAAGGGGAGCAGACCTCCACTCGATGCCAGTGTTGGGCCAGGAGCAGGTCACAGATGCCTGACTGAGGTTTGCAGGCAACTATCTCCCTCTGCTCTGGGTTCAGAGCTCAGATTTGTTCTTCAAGGATGGGGTCTGTGTCTCTTCCAAAGACCTGAGCGAGGATAGGGCTTTTTCTTTTAAAACAGGACTTCTAGAGAAGGTGGTGTAAACAGCTCTCCTGTATCTTGACATCAAAGGTCCCCAGGAGAGGAATAGCTCACAGTTTTGCATCTGTGAGCTGAGGAGAGCCAGATTGTCAGCTCCTTTACCCCAGGAGACCGAACTAAAAGGTTATGGTGATGGCTAAAGAGGGGGCAATCACTGACTTCTTACACCAAGGACGGACACTAGAAACTGTTGAGCTGGAGAGAGACAAGGAACTTCAACATGAGTGAGCATATTGGGGCAAGTTTGCTCTATTTGTCATTTTACCCATCTACCTCATTTTCTAATGTGTTCTTGGAAGTGAGAATGCGTGGAAAAGAAAATGTAGAAAGATAAGAGGAATTGCACCCCCAAAAGGGGCCCAGTGTTCAGGAGGAGATAAATTTCTGCCTGGAAGTGAAAGCAGGGTAGGGATATCTATTACGGAATGTGTCTTGCCAGTGGACCAGAAAGTGCTGTTGGGATCCTTTTCGCAGGAAATGGTGAGGAGTATCATCTGTTTAAATAAGCAGACAGCATAAGAAATGCTAACAGGCCGAAGAGTTGCGGGAAAGAAATCCAGTCTATTTAGAACAAGTGTATATTTGTAGCAGGTGATGACACTATTTCAAATTCAGCAGGTTCAGAGGTTTTCAGTAGGTTTTTTAACCATTCTTTTCCAGCTTTGCTGAAGCTTTTGCAGAATTGCTGATAGAACTCCTGATAATTTAATTTGAAATCTGAAAAGAAATGCTAGCAAATATAAAACTCCACAGAGGCACTATTTTCTCCTGGGGGTGATAGCTCAAATGCAATATGTTGATGACTGTAAAAGTGATGCATTGCCTTAGGGAATGGAATGTTCTATATTGATAGTAGAGATTTGGACATAGGAAATTTGAACATATATTTTGCTTTTATTTTAGTAGTGCATGGGTGCAATAATGATGATCAAATTTCTCAATGTTCCTTGCACTCTACAATGCAGCATAAACAACATGTATCACTCCAAAGGACTCTGAGACCATATTTTTAAAAGCCAGATGTTAAAACCAATATTATCTGCTTGCAATATGGGAAACTGAGGCACAGTGAGAGTTAATTCTTCACCCTCAAACTCAAAGACTGTTTGGTAGAGACAGAAACAGAATAGTTTTCCTGTGTCTAGGCCCAATACCTTTAAGATTATCCTCCTGTTTTCCCTATATCTTCATTTCTAAGCATATTATTAAAAATAAATGTTTGGGTTTTGTTTTGGTTTACATATTCTTTGACATAAACAGTACTCAAATACATTTTATCTAAGCCCACCTACAGCACAGTGGTTTGTGTTTGACATTCCTTTTAATCAAGTTGTTGGTGTGCTTCAGGAGAATGTTAGACTTCTTAGAAATTAATTGGTGCACTTGTCTTTAAATGAATTTTCACCTTTTGTTTTATCTTTATTTTGTTTCAAATGTTTTGAGTCTTTGCTGGCAGGCTTGCTGCCTTTTGGATTGTTCTTTGCTTCCTGTGGAAACTTCATGTAGTTTGTTTTGGTTCCTTTCTCTTCTTGCTTGTAATAAAAGGGTGTCTGAATAGCTCAGTAAGACTTCTAGGTCTAATTTTTATGTCACATACGAAATTAAAATTGCATCCCACCAAAATAATTGTTAACTAGTCACTGCTTCAGCTTTATGCAGTAACAAACCTAGATAAACCTGTGTTTTAGACCATGGCTTCCTGACAGCCATTAGAAGTTGCATATAAGAGGAAAAAGTGACATTACAATACCTCCTGTCTAAATATGCATTATGACCAGAGTCTATCATTTCCCCTGTGCACAGAGGACCGATGAGCAGCCAGATTTGTTAAAGGAGAATAGGCTAGAGCCTATAATCTATGACTGAGATTGCGCAGTGTTATATACAGATCAAGAAAGAAGTGTCCAATCTTCTGTGCCAAAGATGAACAGAAAATAGATGCAAATTCACTTTTGTCTATGGTAGGAAAAATATTTCTCAAAAACCACTTGAGCATCTTTTGCTTGATCATAGCTATATGAATATGGAGAAAGTGGCAAAGTTAATTTTATCTATTTTGGCAAGACTGTTAGAGCTTGCCCTGACACACTGGGGCTTAAATATCTGACTATTACTGCAATACAGATATAAGTGTTGAAGGCAAGATATGTGCATGCCTCACAAAGAATATGCCTTTTATTTTGGAAAGAATGTGCCATATCTCTAAGTTAAGAAGAATTAATACCAGAGTGGAGTTTGTACATGTACTTTTTAGACAATCTTATTATCTGTGGCTTAAAGCAGATAAGATAATAGCCTGTCTCGAAGGCACACATACAATTTTAATCTACAAGAGGAAGATAAACAGACTTAAAAAAGCAATATTTTCCCCAACTTTAAAGAGCTCAACATTTCTGCCTCTTTGACACTCAGGACTTGCTTTAAATGTCAAGCCCCTGTTCTTGTTCTGGCTCATGGCCTAGGAACAGCCTGTCCTCCGTATCCATAATCATGTCATGATTTCCACTTTGGTGTGATGCCATTTTATTAGGCCATGTGAGACACGATGTGTTTCAGTAGTGTGGAAATTTCAAAGACTACTGTACTGAAGAACAATAGGTGCTAGAAGGTGTAAATCGTGATATATTCCTGTGTGGTCAAAGTGAGATTTCAGAAGTTTTGGTAAGAGACAGAGTGAAAAAAAACTAGCTGGCCATCTTTCTGCTGGATTTTTGGGTTGAGAAAAATACTTGTATTGCTCTGTGAAGTACTAGCATGGAGTATTGCCACATGAAAACCCTTTCAAACACCCAACAGGAGAGTTTCCTGTGGAAGAAAAAGTCACTCCAGATTAACTCGTACATGCAGCTGCTTTCTTTCCCTCAGGAAAATAAAATATAGTGGCTTGGTGTGGTTCAAAGGGTCTGAAAAATTTCTCTTCAAGACAGTCCTTTATGAAAAGTTTCTTCCTTTATCCAATAAAACAGTTTTCATGACAGCAGAGCCACCTCTATTCCCTGCACCAGCTCTCTTCTGGGATTTCAGCATTTAAAAGGAAAAAAGTCTGGGGAAAAAGTGACTTACTTATACTGCATCCCTGTGTGATTCAAGTCTCATGATGGAATAATTTCTTTGCAGCTGTAATGGGTTTTGCTTTTTCAGTGCTTTACCTCAAAATTCTTTCCTGCATCAAAACCCTTACAAAACAGATCATATACTTCTTCAGGACTTTCAGACAAGTGGAAAAAAACCACCCCTCTTTCCTCAGAAACTACATGCAAGCAATTCAAACATCTTTTCTCCAAATACATGGCATGGCACCATTTCCCCAGCTGCAGAGTGAACCATCACAATGTAGTGTACTTTGAGGAGGTGAGTCAAATAAGAAAAAGAAAAAGATAAAGGAAAAGGAAAAGAAAAAGGAAAAGGAAAAAAAAAAAGGAAAAAAAAAAGAAAATAAAAAGGCAAAGAAAAAGAAAAAGGAAAAGAAAAAGGGAAAGAAAAAGAAAAAGAAAAGAGAAAAAGAGAAAAATATTTTACATAGTCACTTTAATTGAAACTGGGACTTACTATAAACCTGTTTCCAAAGCACCCTGTCCTCTGGAGAAGAAACAAACATTTCCCATACCCTTGTATGTCACGACAAGTAGAAGTGTCTAGCTAACCCCTTCCACCAAAGCCAAGAAAAACAAAAGTCTCAGACTACTTTTCATCAGGCTCTAAAATCAACCCACATCCAGCTATATCTGAAGTATTTACTCCATGGGCAAAACATTTCCCTTAGCTCATTTGCTTCTCTGGATTATACTTAGCAAATATCCTGTGAGCCCTTACTCCTCCTCTTCTCTATATGCCCCAAGCTGCCTTCTAGAGATGCCAGCGGGCTCTGCCTGACCTCCGTGCATGGTTCCTGCTCCCAGGACCAAGCCCCCCTTTCTGCTGAGATGGGCTTCTTATGCCCAGAGAAGCTCAGATTATTTTGTTCTGATAGTTTTCTGTCAGGCACAGCTATTTCATCAAAGAATAAAAAACATTTCACATTGTCTCCACAGAAAAGAGTTTTCCGTGAGGACAATAATAACCTAGGGAAAGAAACCAGAACAAAACTTTAAAAATTCAGTTTAATTTTCTTGATTGTTTTGGGGTTTTTTTGTTTTGATGTGATTTCTTGGTAGGTAAAGAGCAGCTCCAGTGCTCTTCATGGTGTCACAACATGGCATACCAACAGCTGTAGTGCGCAAAATGATATGCCATAGCATATTATGAAATAATATAAGCAGGAAAGGCTTGCACTAACATGCTTGTTGTTGACTGAAAATCTCATTTTTTCTAGATCAAAAAATCTCTTGTTTTTGCAGGAATTAAGCTGTGACACTTTGAACAAGAAAAGGAATAGGCAGTTTGTGTACTAATTAGGTTGCGTTTTATATTCAAGGAAAATGAAAGTATACTTGATTGATGGAGAGGCACAGAAGAGGCCTTGGCAGATCCAGGTTGAGCATCTTTGGTGGACTCCTGAATTCTGTGTTATATCATGATTCCTTCTACAGCTCAAGGGAAGGATTTGGAGCTGTTCCACTGTTAAGAAAATAAATGAGTACAGTTCTCCACTACAGTGATTTATACATTCACTGCAGGTGGGGGAAATCGGTTTTTCTCATTTTGGAATTTTTAATGCATCGTACATTCAATACTCACATGATAAAATGAAATAAGTATTCTTGAAGAGGCCCTTGGAGCCTCCCTGGGTGAGACCCCTCCAAGGCACCTGAGATCCAATAATTTTTGTGCTTTTCTCTGTGCTGCAGATTGCAGGAGAGCTAGAGTTTGACCACTATAACAATGTGTTGAAGAAACTTTGGTGTTAAGTAATGGAAGAATGTCTGAATCCGGCAGGGGAGCTGGGATGTGAATGCCATAATCCTTGTCTACAATGCACATAAAGAGCACTTTCACCTCTCCCTCAAAGAAAAGTAACCATAATTGCAGTGTCCAGGGCTCTGATCCTGTCAGTTAACACTGATTTGAGAATGCTACTGGATCCTGTTGTTTGGTGGCGTAGGGGAAGGGAAGGTCTAACACCTGCATTTCCCGTTAAAAACCTGCTGAGTAATTCCCTTGGGGTCAACATGAGCTGTAAGGATCAAAAGGGCAAAGAGTTGGTTAGCTATAGAAGATGTAAGCTGGCTGTGAGAGGGATTTTAGAATTCCTATTATATTTAAATGTCACCTAAATTCTTTGCAGGGTACCTACTTCTCTTCTTGGCTCATCTTGCAGAAACTTGAGTATTTTGAGTCCAAACCAGAAACGAACCAAAATGTGATTTTTTCCAAGTAGAAATTCTGTAATACCCCTGCTTATCAATAAAAGCAAGACATCCTCCTCCCATCCAACATACAGTTATGGGTTTGAGGGTCTTATTTTTCTGGAAAAGTAAGAAAACAGCAACAATAACTATGTACCTTTTTCTATTTGCCATTTCCATTAATGACAGATACTTCTTAATAATTCAGGATTTAGAGCCTCCCCAGTATGTCAGGCCTGGAAGGACTGTGTGGGGCTGATTAGTCTGAATGGTGTCTCAGGGAGCTGATACTGTGGTGTCGTCACAAACTACCAAATAGCTATTTATTACTATTTCTCTACAGTGCACAGTCTCTTTGCATGGCGTAAAGCTGCTGACCTCTGCACCCCTTGAGGGTAGATGTAAAGGCAGTGCTGAGAGCCCCATTGCCCACAGGATAAGCTGCAAATATCTCTTGGAAAACCCAATGAATCTGCTCAGGAGTCGATTTCTCTTTTAAATTAAGGATTGTCAAATGGGATAGAGACTGTTGTTAACTCCCTACCATCTCAGTTGCCTATCCAGCTATGTGTGACAAAGCGGTGTGGTCTGCAATGAAGTGGAGGGGATGCAGTGGGCCACACAAGAGGAGAAGGTTATATGGTCTGAGTGCACCCTCAGAGTTTGTGAGCAATGTGGTTCCTTTGGACATGGGTCCTCGGTTGGTACTGCAACTCCAGCTCTATAGATGAGCGGTCCCGGAGCCACCCCATCGCAGGAGATACCTTCTGAAGGTGGAAGCTTGTGAAGGGACAGTTGTGTGAGACCCCTGCTTCATGGATAGGATTTGACCATTCTGGGAAAGGCCACAGCTGACATTTTGTCATTGGGATTGGAATATCATCTAACATTCTACATAGTAGTCCCTGTGTGCTGTTTGTTCCTGCTGATATACTGAGGTCCCTATCTCTTTTTTCCCTGTTGTGCTTTTTAAGGGCTTCAAAGGAACAATTCCCCAGCCTGCTAAAATAAACAAGTATGTCTCCTGGATTGTAAAGATGCTGAATCAATTACTGAAACTGTCTGGGAATCTTAAATGGCTCTTTTAAAATATATTGTCAGATCTGTTCAGGAAGAAGTAAGGGAAAGCAAATCTTTACTTGCAGTTAGCCCAGTGAGAAAATGTCTTCCCACACAAATCCTCCCATCTCTGCCTCCCTCCCTTTCCCTTTTTCTCTCGAATAGTGACACATTGTAGGAACTAACAACCTGAACAGCCGTAAACTATGGCAGTAACTTCCACCCACACACCTCATTAGGCCTTTAACACATTTTCCTTTGCCTTTCCCCAGCACTACTAAGTGGCACAACTGTGAAGTTGCCCTTTCACATTATAATTGGAAGCAGTCAGTGTTTTTTATGCTCTGTAATTTGGTAATTATATGGTCTGTCACTTACTGGACACTGGTCTCTTTGGTCATCTCGGGTTTTGGGTCTGTCCAGTAATTGTTAATCATCAAGGAGTCCTCAACAGCCCATGTGCCTCCTCTGGCTACAGAATCCCTTTATTTCTGCAGCCTTGTTTTTTCTTTCTCTGTTTTAGGTGTGAATGGAGAAACTATGACTTGTTCAGTGGAAACATTGATATTATATCCTGCCATGAGCTCAGAAGACCTGGTTCTGTATTTTACCCCAGGTTTATGCCACTGAAACCCTGCAATTGCCCACTTAGCGTTATCCTGAATTTGCATCTGTGGTGTGTCTGAGCTATCTGACATGCTGCTACTTACATAGGAGTTTTGGGGAATATTTACAAAAGCTTAAGTCAGAGTTAGCAGCTTGATTCCATCACATTTTACCAACATTTGAGTGCTGACTTGTCCTTTCAATGCCTTGTATTTTCCTAATTGCTTATTAACTCTAGCCACTTTAGGCTGTGTTCTTACTTCATGGAGCTCATTCACTTTCTGCTCCTTTGCCTAAAGAATGGTCTCATGGGCTAAACCAAGACTTTTCAGTCAAATTTACCAATTTTTCATGCCATTTTAATTTACCCTATGAATTGGGGTACATCACTAACCTATTCCTCAGAAAGATATAACACTTTCTTAGTTTACTGGTGAGATGGAGTTTAGCTAGTAGTGATTTTGGATGATGAATACAAAGAAAATTAGATACATAACATTAGGACCCTAAGGAGTTAAAGGACTTAAGGAGTTAAAGGACTTAAGGATTTAAACAAGTATAAATGAAGCTGACTGTGGCAGATATTTCATAAATAGTGGACTTAGGAAAATGTAAGTTAAACAGTAGGAAAATACTGAAGGGGTTAAAATCTATGAAATGCCCACAAGGGCAAGTGGTGTGATAATGCTAATTTTTGTTCTTGGGGCTAGGACTATAGCTGCTGTGATAGGTAGCAGTTATTGCATGAATAACAATAATAAGAGTAATAAGAATATATATATATTTATGTATTTGGGGAGATAATGTAGATTTTTTAAAAATACAGGAATGTTTTTGTATATTCCAGAAAAAGTGAAAACACAGAAGGATCAAGGCATAAGGGCTAACATACCTGTATGGAGTGTAGGAGGGTACAGTTCCCTTATGTAGCTGCCTAGCATCCTACAGTGGTAACATGGTGAACTAGATTAATTTGGTGAACTGATCCTGCAGATGGATGGAACAACTTAAGGGTAGCTTAAAAATAGTTATTACAGTGATGAAACATAAGCCTCCCTTGTAAATGTAGCCCTAGTTTTCTTTATACAACAGTTCCCTGTCTCTAGTATAGGGCAAATATTGTTAAGGCTTTCTCCAAGGCATTTTGGAGGCAAAGATACAGGTGCTGCCTGAAAGAGACTTTGTTCTGTGAGTATAAGAATGCCCAACTGATTTGAGCTATATTCAGGAAAGCAGAACTTATGTTCTGGTAGGCAAGTAGAAAACCCCCAAAGGTACCTTATTGCATTGCCCATTTCTCCTCCTAATCTGACCATACCACTAGGATATGGATTCTGATGGTTGCTCATGTCAGATGAAACACTGTTAGTTTTTGCCATTCTGTTTGCTTCAAGGGTTTCTTTGTTTCAGAGCTGAAAACCCATCAGTTCCACCTTGACCATGAAGCATAAGAGATCCCAACATTCTTCCATTGTTCTTCCTGCCAACTCCTTTAGCCTCTTGTTTCAAAACTGATCACTGGATATTAAAATAATATGAAAGTGTCTGTTTTTCTTAAAATCTTCTTTTAATTATACAGATACAAATGCCAAAAGCTTGTTTTGTTTTCTGCAAGGCAGAGTAATAGATTCCTACCTGCAAACTGGGGAATTGGGGCTGGGGGCCTCATGCTGCTCAGGTATAATTGAACTAGGTGGAGCTTCTTCAATTGTAAACATGTATAGAAACTCTAAAATCTCCTTCTACTTGCAATGCTTTTACTCTGTAGCAGTAAAACAAAACTCTGGTGTTTGCAAACTGTTTTAATAACCTCTACAGAGCTTCAGGAAGGAACAAGGGATGCATGAGGGCAGGTACTTGAGGAGGTGTCAACAAATCAGACTACATGCACATGACCAGAATGTTAAGCTGTAGTTTCAGCTTCTGTGTTAATTGGTGCTGGCAAAGCACAGCCCCAGTGCAATTAACTTTTCTGCAGTGGAAAAGGAAATCTTTAAACCTCATAAGTGCTGTGCCATGCAACTCCTAAAGGTATTCAGTTATTGCAACAAAATTGTATAGCTAACAATGCCGAGTGAAATATAGAGGTCTGAAAGTGACAACAGGGGAAATCAAGTACTGATATGTTGAGTTATACAGGTTACTGCAATCTGCAATTTATAGAGTATGAATATCTACTGTCTTCAGTGAGTTTTAAGTTGCCTTCTCATACTCTTCAATGGATTTTGAATCAAAACTTAAATGAAGGAAAGGGGACAAACTGGGTACAAATAAAGAATGCTTCAGAACTCTTTCCTTCTAATGCAAGAGTAGGATATCTTTGATAAAGGTGGAAGGCAACAAAACTGGAAAAAAAGAAGAGAAAAACTATTTGTGTTCTTCATTAACTTGTAAAGCTGACAAGTGCAACAGGCTATCCAGGACAAAACCTTCTCGACAAGCAGGTGGATAAATAAGGACAATCAGAGAGTAAACAGAGCCTGTGAAGGGAATGACAGACAGAAGAAAGCCACTGACAGAATATATTAGTTATTTGTAATTATCCTGTGTGGATTTTCTTAATTATCTGGCCCTGAACAATGTCAGCGAAGACTTAATGAAGAGGAAAAGGCCACAGTTCAGTTTGGTACAGATGCAATTATTTTAAAAATGTATAATGGGAACAGACTGTGTTAGAAAAAATGGAAGTGTAAAGAACTGGGACTACGACTCCTCAGATTATGCTGAAGATGTTTCACTTTCTCTAGTCAGAAGTAGATCTTATGTCCAGGTGTCTGTGGCTCTGATCCGACCTTGGTGTACTAGGATGACCCACTGTGAGTTACTGCATCCATGCAAATTGATTATAGCAGATGCACACAAATATTAATACAAATCAAATTAAAAAAGTCACAAAGTGGGTTGCAACTTCCTCATCTGTCTGTTTAATAACATTAGTAGAAGTAGGAATTAAGATGGGTAGGTTTTCCCTTTGAAGGTGTACTCTTTTTTATTATTCTGCATATTACTATAGTCTTTATCAGTCCTGGTGATAGTCCATGAGCTCACTATTGTAGATATGGTATGAATATAGATTTAAAAGTCTATCCTTCCCTCTAGAAACTCATGACTGTTCTTTCCTCATGAAAGGCCAGTGAGAGAGGGAACATGAAGTACCCAACATTTTATTTGTGTGCATCATCCCTGAACATGGAGTTACCACAGCCCTCTCAAGCAAGGAGCTGGGCTTTCAAAAAACCCTGTAGCCATTAGGAGGCTTTGCAAGGTCATATCCAAACCCCACAAAAGTCAGTGGAAAGAGGATTAGGCCCAGAAAGCACTTTCCTAACAGGAAAGGTATCAAAGTGGTTTCAATGTGGGCCACAGACTGAGAAAGGTGTTGATGGATACGCTACAAAGGCCATCAGGTAGACATACTGACAGAGAAAGATATCTCCTTAGCTGGGAGCCTGAGACATCCCTGCTAAGCTCAGCAGAAACCTCCTTGATGTGGAGATAGTTGGCAGGACAAAGAAACCTTGCCAGGTACAGGACAAAGAAACTAAAACCAAACTGACCTTCTGGGAAAACAGGATTCAGCAACAGCTATTCTGGCAACTGATGTCCTACACCTCCAAGTGTATCTGCACCAAAAAGGTGTAAAAATTAAATTGCTACCTACCCAAAATGAGCTTCACTGCAAATGCTTCCCTGCACGAGATCTTCCAGACAGACGGGACCCTTGATGGGAACACCTGGCCAACTCCAAACTCCACGATGAAGGTCATGTTTGAAGTGAGACTCTTCTGTTGTTGATTAGTCCACCTTCTGGGAGTGGTTTGGTGTGTGATGTACCAGTAGCACTTCACATAATATATTTGTAAGCACACACACAGGTGAAGGTTCATAAGTATAGATTTGCTTCACTAGTTGGAGTTCTGTAATAACTTGTAATATATTTGCTTTACCCTCGTAATACATATACTTGCTTTCCTAGTGGTAATTTAGTAGGGTTTATAGTATAGTATACACAGACATACATACATACATATACTTTATATATATATACATATATATATATTTGATTTTACTAGTAGTAGATTTGTAGTAATTTGTAATAGTGAAATTCTCAGAAATCCAGCCTTTGTGTCCTTCTGTATTTATTGCAGAATCTTGAGAACCCCGTGATCATGATCTTTACACACCCATGGGTTGGGTAACCCTCATAGGTCATGACTGTGACTGCTACAGGTGTTACCAGCAAAGCTGTTATATACAGTGCCACTGTCATACAGCACTTTTCACCTGTAGATCTCAGAGCAATTTACTGAGGATGCCATTACTATCATTTACATGTTTCAGACAGGGAAGCTATAATGCATGGCAATAAATTAGGTTGTTCCTTGCTGACTTTGTCACAAAGATGATAGCAGAGATCAGATCTTTAGATTCTTAGACTGGGGCTTGAAGGTCACAAACACTCTAACTCCAAACCAAACATAAATTATCAAGGGAACAGGGGATTCAGGTGGTAGCGAATTGTGTACAATGAGCAAAGAAGTTAATCTGCAATAATCACTGACAAACTTTTAGCTATCTTCCAAAACTAGCTTTTGAAAAGTTAAAGCCACTTTCTTGTCCTTTTTAAGATTGTTAGAATAAAACAAACTGTTTCTTGCAGGTTCTGGAAACTTCTGACTAGCTTCTTCTTGGATACTGGCTTTCTAATTCCTGCTATCCCTTAACTTGGCATTTTCCTTCTGACAACAAACATTTTTGATGGAGGCCCTCAGAGATGTTTCATTCAGCCCTGTTTCTTCTCTGGGGCACATGGTACAATCTGGATTGTTCCCAGGGTGAGATCTGGATTGGCTAACCAGCAACAACTATAGTAGATACCCAAGGTGTGATGGATCCCTGAAGGTCAAACATGGCAAGAGAAAGAGGAGATCTCAAGGAATCATCAACTGCCTAAATGTCCTGTCATTGTTAAATCTTAAATAAAGATAAAATTGTGGTGTTGCATAGAAGTTATGAGTCCAACCTAGTGTCCATACATTGAAGTTCTACAGAAAGTTTTGACCTAGATGGGAAAGAGCTCTAAATATATCAGGCAGTTGAGGCTATTAATATCCTTGAACTGAAATAGAGGAAACATTACAAACTAGGCAGGCAAATTGAAATCCAGTCTCCTGCTCCCTCATTCATTCTCCTTTCAGCTTTTTCAGTCACAGGTTTGATTTCAATACACCTGGAGGGAAGACCATTGAACCAGTAAATTCTACTTCAGTTCCAGCTCATCTGTGAGTGAAACTATTTTGGTTTAGCTCCAATTCACACCACTCAGAAACTCCTAACCTTGAACTAGTTAGAAATTATTCCTCTTGAAAAATATATTTAAAAATGAAAAGTCCCTGTGATGAAGACATCACTAGAGATGACAAACCCCACCAAGAAGGGACTTAAGGCTACTTTTCCTGGTCCTCTGTCAGAGTCCAGCTAATGTTTGTGTTCCCAGTAGTGCCAACAATACCACTGCTTGTTTAATTTAAGAAATTTAAGAGAAACTGGGCTGTTGAACTCAGCTACTGGTTGTACCAGAGCAAAAGTAAAGAGAGCTGGAGTTGGAATTTAGTGACTGAAGGGACTCACAGGCTCTCAGCCATGTGCACCACTGAAAATATATCTAGCACAGAAGCAGGACATGGGTATTTCTATATAATAAGGTACATGATGCTGGCTGAGAAGGAAGCTGCAACACACAGCCCTCGTGGGCTATGGGGGAGTAACAGCAATAACAATGCCAAATCCTCCAACATGGCAGAATCACAGATATTTTCAAGACCACTGCCTGGTGCTAGTGGCAGGGGGATTCAATTTGGTTTTGAGCCCATTCAGTTCTGGCTTAGGCTTAACAAATATTTTCAATAATTGCTCTGATTAATTTCTGATATGGGGGAAAATAAGGGTTTGAATTGGTTTTCACTTTTGGTTTTGGGTTCAGTTTGTTTGCTCTCTTGGGAGTCCCACATGGGGTGAAATCATTGAGAAAACTAGGCATGGAAACTAAGACACCCAACACCAAGCCCATTCAGTAGGATTTCTGAAAATTTGCTGTGGGTCTATCTCCATGTTGCCGCTTAATGCAAGCTGGTTAGGAAGAAGGGTCTTTCTCACCAAGGCTGAGTCCCATGCCATCATGTTATCCAGCTGCTCCAGGCCAAGTGTCTTAACCACGTGGCATCTCTGCCTCTACTTCTGTTCAGTGCCTTCCTGAATTCTTCCACTTTTCACCTCCAACTTCCACAGCATTGTTTACTGCACTGCCAATGCCAAATAGGATTAAACCTGATAAAGAGAAGCAGATGCATTACATCTGGCAGAAAGCAAAAGATCAGCGTTTGGCACAAGGGTTTATTGTTTGTGACAAGACTTTGGAATGTAATTAATTTTGCAAAGCCGTGCCAATGAATGCCATTCAAACTCACCAGATGTGCCAGAGAGGGAGATGCCAATTCTTCTTCCAAGAGGACGGCTTGATGCCTGCTGACTCTCATTTGTGCAGCTCCGTGGGTGTCGAATAAAATAATGTCTCTTTGGATGGCAACAAAGAACAGGCTATTCTCTGCAGAGCTACTGCATATGCAATGACAAAAGGGGCTTTTCTCTTGGTGATGGTGTAGTTTTTCTGGGTGAATGTGTTTTCATTTATTTATTTATTTATGTAGAGTCTGTCTACAATCAAATTCTGCACAAAACCAGCCCTGGTCTGAAGTCACAAGCAATCAAACACACAGGCACATGCAGACTAAAGAACCTGTACATCCACACGAATAATTGCTCACGCGGAATGGGAAACATGAGATAAAATGCAATTTCCTCATAATATGGCTTTATCCAATTTTTGCTCACTGGGAAAACTTCTCCAGATGCACATCTTGCTTCTGGCAAGGGGGGAAGTGTGATTGGTTTTCTTTTTTTTTTCCTCTCAGTAAACTTCACTACCACACAGACAGAGTAATACAGGACACAATATGCAGTCACAGGCAGCTGTTAGTGTTTCATTTTACTGGGATTTAAAGTTTCTGTAAAGCTGACAGCAGAGGTGACAGGCTTTTAATGGGGTAGGTAGTTTATTCCTGCCAACTGGTGGCTGCTGTTAACACAAAGCCCATCTTCTGCACTTGGCTCTGCGTGTCTGTGGGAGAAGGCTGGGGGAACCAGGTCAGATGAAGCTGGGGGAGAAAGAGGCACACACATACAGAAAGCTAAAGAGTCCAAGAGACTCAGTCCTCTCTAACGTGAAGAAGTTATTTCCAAATAAACTCCATTTTAGCACATTAGCATAATTTTTATAGCACAGCTGATGCTTCTGGCCTGCCAATCTTCTGCCTCCTGCACACATCTCCTGCCTTACGCTCCTGCACAGCAACTGTGAGCTTCTGCCAAAGGGATGTTTGACATGAGCGGAGACGAGGAGGCAGCTGGGATGGCGAAGCAGCTCTCCTCTTGCTTCCCTCCTGGTTTGGGTTTGTATGGGGGTTTTTTGGGTAGCGGGAGAGGGGCCCAGCTCCTGTGAGAAGCTGCCAGAAGCTTCCCCGGCTCCAAGCGGGACCCGCCGCGGGCCCAGGCCGAGCCCCTCCGCGACGGCAGGAGTGCCTCTGGGAGAGCGGAGGGAAGAAGGGGAACCTGCAGGGAGCAGGGGATCGGGATGGGAGGGGAAGCCCTGGGCAGCTCCCGAGGGCAGGGAGGAAGGAGGGGAGGAGGAGCGGGGGAGGAGGGGATGCCCCTGCAGCCCCTGGGCAGACGGCAGGCTGTCCCCCCCCAGCCCAGGGAGGGCAGCGGGGCAGCAGAGGCCCACCCGCAGCCCGGGGAGAGAGGAGCCCGTGCCGGAGCAGGGGGAGGCCCCCCAAGATGGCCGGGGCTCTGGGGGAAAGCCCGGCTGCAGCAGGCTGGGGCCAGAGGGAAGGCCCCAGGGACTCCAGGGAAGTCGGTGGAGGACTGTCTCCCAAGGGAGGGACCCCCCCCACACCCCCCTCCGGCGGAGCAGGGGAGGAGCGCGGAGTCCTCCCCCCCTGAGGAGGAAGGAGTGGCAGAGACAAGGTGTGAGGAACTGACCCCAAGCCCCATTCCCCGGGCAGCGCGAGGAGGAGGGATTGAGAACCGGAATAAAATTGAGCCTGGGAAGAAGGGAGGGGTGGGGAAAAGGTTTTTTAAAGTTTGGTTTTACTTCTCATTATCCTTGTTTTGATTTGATTGGTAATAAAGTAAAATTATTTTATTTCTTCCCTAAGTTGTGCCTGTCCCATGACTATAAGTGGTGATTGATCCCTCCCTGTCCTTGTCTCAACTCATGAGCTTTTCTTTTTTTCTTCCTCCTCATCCCACTGGGGCTGGGAGGGAGGAGTGAGTGAGCAGCTTCTATGGTGCTTTTTTGCCAGCTGTGCTTAAACCACAGCAGCCTAGTAGCCTTAGTAGTCTTAGACTTCATAATTATTACCATAAATTTCTAAAGGTCTAAGAGGATAATGTATGTAAGTGGATGAATGTATGTCTGAGAAAAAATCAACAAGATGCTACATGACCACAGCATACTGTTCACTCTAAGGAATGACAAGAATACTGTTATAGGGCAGTATAAAAGTATATTTCAACTGCAGCTGCAATTGGGTATACATAGTAGATACATCCAAATTAGCAGAACTCCAGGGCAGATAACAGTGAATCCTCAGTCTTCTTTGGATTCTGCTGAACAGCATGCCACTAAAGATAAAATTGTTGTGGATACCAAAACAATGTAGACTGAAGTTAGGTTACACATGATGGCTTGTTCTGAGGTCAGATCTGTGATAAAAATACCAGTTGTGTCTATTCCTTAAAAGAGGTACGTTACAACAAGAAACAAAAATCATTAATTGAGTAACAAGATGAGGAGAATATTCATTCTCTCAGGAGTGGAATAGCTCATGGTTCTAACAACTTCTTCACCAAGCAGGTAAAATATTTTGAATCTGCAATACAGACCTGTTTACTTCAGCTATTTAATTCATTTATTTACAAAAATCTCAATATTGCAACAAATAAAGATTGCAGAACTCCTACAGTCAGAGGGAAATATTTCAAAGCTGAAAAACTCCAGGCCTATTTCTTTACTATGCCAGCTTTATGAATAATATAAATACCTCATCCTAAAGTACTTGGCATGATTTTTTGAAGACCTGCTTATTCCAGAGGAAAATGGATTGCACTTGAAAAAGACATATACTGGTCAACATTATGCAAGACATCAAAGGCAACTGTAGATGTGCCAACAGTCTATGACATTCTAAACCACCAAAGGTACCTTGCTAAAAATGTGCCATAATGGAAGATCTTCCCTTAATATGCCTGACTGAATCCCTATTTTATGCTTCTGTTACCTAGAACTGTGTAAGGCATAGATCTTATTCTGGAGAAACATAATGACTTACTGCAGAAGAGTAGAGTTGCATCTACACAGTTAAATCTTTATTTTAATAGGGAATTTATCCAAAAGCTTCAGCAACCTTCCAATAGCCAATAGAAGATTATTTTTGTACCACTATAATGTGAAGATTTTACTCAAAATTAAAGTAATATTAAAGGAACACTGAGTTTTATGCCTATATAAAACACATGACCACATACCTCAGACCCAGTGATCTAGGATGATATTTATTCCACTCAGCTTTAGCCACATAGAAGCTGATCACTCAGTCTATTCAATTATCTTGGGATAAAAGGAATGACTCTTTTAAGTTGCCCATCGCTTTCTCTGTCAACTATAGAAGTATCATGGGTGGCTAATGTAAACTGAACAACTAATTTTTAAAAGGCTGAAGGTAGGTGAAGTTATTTGTGCCTTGCGAAAGCATTCACAAGGAATTTTGGATGCACAAGACAGGCTGAGGATACTAAACATTCAATAAATGCATTTTCAATGGTCATCTGGTGATGAAAATCATAAGAAATCCTGTTGCCACAATAGGACCGTTTAAAAGCTGTTGCAGACTATACAGCTGGAAATGAGGCTTTTATATCTCAACATTTAGTAAGTGATGGAAATGAGCGTTTGTGTTTCTGAACGCATATCCACAGATCTGAGAAGTAATAGGCTAACCTAGAGACATCAGAATTTCCTCTAAACAAATGTGAGTAGGACAAAAGGTAATATATTTAAATGGAAACATTTTAATTTAACCACTTAAAAAGGAGGGAAACCAGATCCAAGATGCTCATCAATTTGTGTACTCCTGGAATACCTGTATAATGCTGTGGGGCTACACAGGTTTACAGACCAAGTCATAACATGCACCTGATTTGGAGAAAATACACAGTGGTAATAGAAAAAGGATGTCAGTAAGAAAACTGCAGTGTATTTATACTCTCAAGAGTCAACTCCAGTGATATCTCTGATATAATAATAGACTAATATAGAATCATATGCTAATACTCTTACATTTCCCTCAGTTGTTTCACAAACTAAACTTCCCTAGACATTCATAAGAGTTGTACCCAAGCAAGGACCAAGCAAAGGCAGAATCAGCAACTCGGGAATAAGCAATTTTAGGAAAGTACATTGATTAGCTATCTCTATTCTTGTTTAAACATATTCCTGCTACATTGTTGACTGAGAGGATTTGCATATGAAAGCAGAATGTGCTCCAGTGTTGAGGAAAGGGTGAGGTGCTCACTGTGTATTTATGGAAAATAAACTGTTAAAGAGTGACAACCAGCTCTGAAACTTAAGTGGTAGGAAGAAAAGAGAGAGAGGGAGAAAGAGAGATAAAAATCTAGCAGCTTCTGACAGGTATGCATAAATCTTCCTGAAGGGTAGAGTCACCTGAGGAAAGAGAGTGTGAGAGACCATTAAACCTTAAGAGTTTTGCAAGATTCCTTAAGAAAAAGTGGAAGTTTGCAAGGCATAGACTGGCACCTCAAAATGCAGTTTGAAGACCATCAGGAAAGCTCTTTGTCTGTGAGGTATTTGGCTCAAAGGACCTATTTTAGGAGTGATGCGTCATAGGGTCAGACACTGGTAAAGGACAAAGTCATGCTTTGTCGGGTTCTGAGCAGGTGCTGTTCATGATGGGCTGTTGTTGCAAACCTGAGCAGATCCAGTGTTATTGAGCAGTAGCATTTAAATGTCCTGCCTTATAAGAAACTAGACTGGACAATTCTTATTGTTGTGATACAACCCCAGCTTTCTAGGCCAGTCTTTTCACATGTGCAGCACTCCTGGGCTGAGTGATGAATGAGAGTGGCTACAGTTCATCTGTGTTGGAATAAGATAAACAGCTTGGCGTCAGCTAACTCCCTTCCCACAAAGGGAACAATAGAGTAAAGTATTGAAAGGAGAAAAGGGTTTTATTTACCTATCATCCTTCTATCAATCGGTTGCAATTCTCAGCTTTGAGCCCAGTATTTGTCCCCATGTGGCTCTTGGTAGAAGGTATAGAACTGTTTCCTTCTAGTTTGAAGGTGGCTTTGTTTGTTGTCATGAAATGGGGCAAAGAAGAAACATGGAGGGCTGGGACTAGGTAAAATGGCTATTAATTGCCCACTTCCTCACTTTTCTGTATGCTTGTGGGGACAGACAGAAAGGCATCATTGCAGTCCCTTCCCTGCTATGCAAAGCTGGCCTGAGGATATGTATAACTTGTTTGTTCCTACCTTTCTATAGATGATGTTCTCAAATAGCACCTGAATTATGCTATTTCACCATTCTTCACAAAGTTCACTCCCTGTGGAAACCCCAAACAAAAGAACCCACTCCTGCCCTCTGCCACAGACTGTATCTCGTGACCGATGATCAGACACAGTGATCTTTACTTCATAAAGCTGGAAAGAAAAAGAAGACAAAGTCAGTGTAGAATGAAGAGTTAAGAAGCTGCTTAGTTTCAGGGTTTGGCTTACTTTTGTGACATTTTTTTGTTTCTAAGAAGTGAGATCTATAGATAAACCAAAGATCACAAAATTCCCATTTTCTCTTGTGGTATCAGACAAGATCATATTGAAAATCAATGAGAAATTTCAGAAGATAATGTCACGACTGGGGCTGGACAGACCAGGGAGTCAAGCTGAGTTCAGAATTCCCTCAGGCGAAATTAAGCTGAAGCAACATCAAAGGACCAGTTGACCTTTTTATTTATGGCAGAAGCAAACCGGATTTGGGAGGTGTAACAGTAGGTGGTTTGCTCTCTCACAATAGGGATGGGTATGGAACTACCTCAGTAAACAGCATAGCCCACAGTAACCATGTATACATCAGTTCAGGGAAGAAAATAAGGTGATCCCTGCCGTTGGGTCAGGGGGTTCAGAGCAGACCCCTTTGCTTTCTAGGCTCCTCCTCAGAGAGGAGCCTGGGGACAGCTGG
>JANZLQ010000079.1:77625219-77680816 GCA_026212715.1 Elanus axillaris | reverse complement strand
TTTTCTTTTTCTTTTTCTTTTTCTTTTTCTTTTTCTTTTTCTTTTTCTTTTTCTTTTTCTTTTTCTTTTTTCTTTTTCTTTTTCTTTTTCTTTTTCTTTTTCTAATGAGACTGTCTCCTTCAGTGTTAGCCATCTAAATGTTAGGTACCTAGTATAAACTCATCTGTTCCTCTCTATTACCAATGTAGAGAGACAGGTGTACATACAGACCTCTCACCCTTATATTATGATGAGTTCACCTCTGGATGTGTCTCTCTCCCTTGGCCACAGAGGACAACCAACATGTAAATAGCTGAAGTTAGAGTCCTAACATTTAAATGATGAGCACTACAGCACATGAATCTATTCCAAAACAATTAGGCTCAGTTAAACAAGTTTGAGATTTTTATTAACTCCAGTACTAATACACTTGAAAATGCTTATTTCCCTGTTCTCTGGTTATGTTACTCGCCATGTGATTGTTGTGCTAGTATATGTTGTTATGGAGCAAGTAAGTGAAATTTATGCACAGATTAGTGCCAGAAAACCCTTAAAATAATCATCTGCTTTAAGAGGGGTGCCAAAGAGTTTTGGGCACTTTTGCACCAAGAAGCAGGTGCATACCAGTGTTGAGAATAGTAGACTGAAACTCTTCAGAAAGACAAAACACTTCTGCTGGGACTTCTTGTGCAAACTAGAAAAAACTAAAAGTAAAACTTGTTTCCTGATATTTTAGTATTTCAGCAACTAGTCCTGATTGCAACACATAGACTATTAGACTTCGCTATAATCAGTCTAGTGACTTAAGAGATCACAACTACTTTAGTAAAGGGCAGTTCTGCAAAACTATCAAATGTGATTTTTTGTTTGTTTGGGGGTTTTGTGATTCTGGAGTCATGATAATTATTTGTGCATGCTTCTCAAGTATCATGCAGCTCCACCCATCAGCCAGAAGACATTTGGCCTGAAAATTTTTATTGATTCTAGCAACTGCTTCATGTTTCGGGGAGATTCTAACTAGTGAACAAATAAAAACAGTAATCAAAGTAAATTTTCCCAGAATTTATCACAAAAAGATAACTTATGGCTACATCACCCAACTCATCTGTGGTAGAGATTCACCTTGTGTAGTTTTAGATGTTTACACTGTATCTGTCAGCTACTGATATGGTTATTCTGTGCTTCCATTATAGCCAATGAAGATCAAGAAACTTTGACATATGCAAGAGATTCATTTTAAGATTGAATGTAGCTGTGGAAGAATCTTAGCATAGTCCTTCACCGTCTACCAAGAAGGGCTATTAAAATGACCAAGCCAGATACTTCTTTGAGATGCTCAGTGAAAAAAAAAAAAAGAAACAGACTCCAGTTGCAAAGAGGGAGATTTCAAGTGAGTAGCAAAAAAATTTTTCCCAACAAGGGGGGTTCGCCACTGGGACAGGAGTGCAGAGAGGCTGTGGTATCTCCTCAAACTTAGGAGTCCACAAAAAGCTTGACTGGACAAGTAAGCAGATCTTTCTTTGAATTTAGCCTGGGTTTAGGTAGGTTTGGACTAAGTGATTAGTGTAGGTCTCTTCAAACCTAAATCTCTCCATGTTTCCATGAATTGCATCCCTGATATGATGACTTCACCCCCTTGAGTCCCTATGGTAACTAGCTAGAAACACACAGAAGCCTGTAGATAATTATCTTTTAACAGATTAATCTCAACCTTTATGCCTAGAGCAGCAGCAGATTATCTTCACAGCCTGAAGAGGAGACCTTCCCCCTTTTATCATCTGAAGTGATGGTCTTTCAAACTCTATTATCATTACTATTAGAATAGAAGATCAAGTTTAAACTTTTTTAAAATTTTATTTTATTTTTGTGCACTTGTACAGTCATTTGCATCTACAACCACAAGAAATGCAGTTTAGAGTCTTAGGTGGAAGTACAGACCTGTCCTGGTTTCAGCTGGGATAGAGTTAATTGTCTTCCTAGTAGCTGGTACGGTGCTGTGTTTTGAGTTCAGTATGAGAAGAATGTTGATAACACTCTGATGTTTTCACTTGTTGCTAAGTAATATTTATTCTGAAGTCAAGGATTTTTCAGCCTCTCATGCCCAGCCAGCGAGAAGGCTGGAGGGGCACAAGAAGCTGGGATGGGACACAGCCAGGGCAGCTGACCCCAACTGGCCAAAGGGGTATTCCAGACCATGGGATGTCACATCTAGTATATAAACTGGGGGGAGTGGGTGCGTGGGATCGCTGCTCGGGAACTAACTGGGTGTCGATCAGCGGGTGGTGAGCAATTGCACTGTGCAGCATTTGTACATTCCAATCCTTTAATTATTATTGTTGTCATTTTATTAGTGTTATCATTATCATTATTTGTTTCTTCTTTTCTGTTCTATTAAACCATTCTTATCTCAACCCACGTGTTTTACTTCTTTTTCTGATTTTCTCCCCATCCCACTGGGTGGAGGGAAGTGAGTGAGTGGCTGTGTGGGGCTTAGTTGCTGGCTGGGGTTAAACCATGACAAGACCAAACAGTGCAAACTAACATTTTCAAAGTAACAGAAAAGTATCAGGAACTGAACTCCCAGAATAAGAACATTTTAAATTTCCAGCCATGGTAAAACTAACTGCATACCAAGAGAATAATTGTTCATTGGCAGGTGGAGGGACAGGATGAGTTAATGAATACCTAGTACCTGCTAGTCTCTGAAGGAAGAAACTATACACATAGCTTTGGATGCCTACAAAGAATATTCTGTGTAGTAACTAATGATATTGTTGACCATTCACCCAAAATGATGAATCATGTTGAGCAAGGTAACTTTCATTTTTTCATCCTTCAGTGCTCATTCCTTTTCACTGAAGAACCCGTCTCAGGGTAACCTCCTCTACTTTGCCTGTAGGGGAGGTTTATAGTAGCAACAAGCACCATCTCCAAAAAATAATGAACATCTCGGGATTGCCCATCTCTTGAAAGCCTGTATAAATTAAATAACTAATAATGGATGCCCATGGCAGCTAATACTTTTTCACTTGTAACTATTTGGACCAGGAACAAATCAAGGAACACTTTATAACAGAAAGAGGGATTAAAAAACCAAGTTGGGGTAAAAAAAAAAACTTAGCGTGAATGCAAATCTCTGAACTCTCGTGCACACATACACTGCAGTATCTTTGTGAAAGAAGGGTGATGAGGAGGATTGTAGCAGCTTCTGTATGAGAGACTAAATAGACCAAGACTCGTCTTCTTTGAAAGGAGGTAATTGAGGAAGTTTAAAAAAACCATGAACAGTATTGATTGTTGACTACTGAAGTAAAATACTGAATGAGTTTCTACTGTTTATCACAGCACAAGAACATGATGAAATACCAGGCAGTAAGTGTAAAGTAATAAAAGAAAAGTTGTTGGGTTTGGGGTTTTTTTTCCATACAGGATGCAACTGTATTGGGAATTTGGTGTTGTAAGATGTTGGGGGTACAAAATCCAATGAGACAAAGTTTTGGAAGACAAGCCCAGCATTCACAATAGAATCATTGTCCTGATGATTTCCCTAAAAAAGGAACTTTAAAACAGAACTGGCAGATAAAGAAGGATATTTCAGAACCCTCTTTTTAGTTGTTTTCTTTATGCATATATTACTGATTCCTGTTGGCACCTGGTTTCTGACTAAGTAGCATTTTAAACTGGTCAAACTAGGATCTTGTCTTGATGAACTTTGTGTATATTTTCTATGGTAGGGCCACCTTTATAAAATCAGTTCTAGAAAGGCATTGACAGTATACTGAACACTTCACTAAACTGTTTATGGAGAGAAAAGACACCATTTTCATAATTTCTCTGGTAAATTGCATTGCTGATTTGACACTCCTAGAACTTTGGTGAATTCCTAATGACTTAGAGGATTTCAAAGAAAAAAATTGCACACATGTAAAATAGCTCTGCCACTGAATAGCGCTTCTTTCACAGAGGACAGCAGAGATCCATTCATTGAGGAGCTATCCATGCTTCTTCTGGTTTGACATCGGGAAGATTTTTCTAAGGAGTAGGCTCCCAAGCCCATATGAGATTGTGAAGGGATTTTCTCAGAAATTAGATGTCAGCCAAACCTTAATTGCCTTAATGAAAAAAAGTCTAGAGGAAAAGCAGTATTGAGTTTTTCTTTGGCTGAAGATGTTGAAATGTGTGAATACTAGAGGCCTTTCTAGAACCAGATTCTGAGGGGCTTTCACAATTTTCACTTATTTCATTCTCTTTTAGAGAAAATTTTTATTATAATCTGATTCAAAACCCATTATAGTCAATATAAAAAATCCTCTGACTCCTATAAGCTTTGGCTCAAGCCCAGAATAAAAGGCTCCTTAATTTAGATCTCCAATTTTCATGCGCAGTTATTTTATAGCCATTTATATATGCAAATTAAAACTGTGAATATTATGGTTGCTGTTTATCTTGGTGACTGTTTACTCCAGGTAGCTCTCAAATTTCTTTAATAATTTGTGCTGTTGCCCTCTAGAATTACAGAGAGAAATCTTTCATCTAATTACTAGACTATATATGCAAATGCTGTCAGATTTAATTAGTATTTTTCCCACTTGAAATGATGAAAAAAGCTCAAGAAGTTTTAGATGGATCATGTTCTACAGATATTACATTAGAAATCCAATACCTTTCCACAAAAGATATTATAGCTGCATCTCCCCAGAAGATTAACAAACATGGGCTTGGCCTGTAATGAGTCTATTGGTGCACACAGTTAAAAAGGTCATATCTAAAAGGCACAATGGAGATTACTGAAATCTGTATTATTATCCACCTGAATCAGTAGTCTACGTAGTATCACAAGGAACTATACTGAAATGTGAGTTTAGTCAGTAAACAAACATAATTGTACCAAGAGCCTCAATAGGATAGTTCAGGAGCAGAACTGATGTCAATAGATTATGTGAGCCTACACTTTATGTGTATATATTGTTTTGCTTACAGTGTATATATATATACATATGTTCATAGACACACTTTTCAGGTTATTTACTAATAAGCCTTAATCTGGATTCTCCATCCCTTATTATAATTTCCGTTGTCCCTATCAGTTACATGTGAGAGGTGCAAAGTATGTACTATAAAATGATCTTTGCAAATGCTCTGTTGGTACACCTAATGGATATAAACAGGAATGAGGCCAAATATGTTCCCATAGGGTGCCAGGGAGAAATCACACAACAGGAAATACAATATGTTTGCGATAGAAGTAAGGTGCTTTGCTTTGCTCTAGACTGCACATTCATGACAGAAATTGATCTTCCTTGACTAAAGAATGGGGCCTGACAGAAGAATGAACATTTGGTTCAAGTCCTTTGGGGATCATATGACCTGCCTTCACTCACCCTTGTTGGCCCTTAACACACCTGTCAGTGCAGAGTTGCTCATGAACAGCAAATTTGTATCCAGCCTTAATGTTTACTCTCTTTTGACATGGTACTGTATAGGTTTTGTATTTCTTGAGATAGGAGGAAAGCTTAGGTGTCTCTGAAGGTTGACTCAGCACACCTACTAGTGATAGAAGGAACCAAGTAGACTAGTTAGTTATATTCCTAACTTCTATACATTTTAAATTCAGTAAGATTCCTTCCATCCAAGCACTATGCTCCCAGAAGTGTATTTGCTTTCAAGCTGTATGCAGGCATGTACCCCACCAGATACTTACAGAGACAGGCCCTTAAAGAGATACTCAATACTGCATTGTGTTGTACACCAGTGTAATCCATGTCATGATCCATTCTGTTTATGACACTTTTCTCATTGATGTGTATTTTAGACACTTTATGCTTTTGTTGAACGGGAATCAGAGACTTCCACTGGGTTTGCAACCCTTTATGAAATTTGGCCCAAAGATTCAAGTCAGTAACAAAGTTATATGTCATATAAAAAGTTCTCTTGTCCTTTTAAATTTCTCATGCAAAAATCAAAGGTTGGAAGATAACTAACAAAAAGTTCTTTTGCGAAGCCAGGAAGCACAAAACCTGATTTCTCTACTGGTGCTTAACAAGCACAAAAAACACTTTAACAATGTAATTCTGAGTCAATGTAAGCCATGTTTTACACAAAGAGTCATGGTGGGTTGACCCTGGCTGGATGCCAGGTGCCCACCAAGCAGCTCTATCATTCCCCCTTCTCAGATGGACAGGGGGGAGAAAATATAACAACAGGCTTGTGGGTCGAGATAAGGACAGGGAGATCACCCAGCAATTACCATCATGGGGAAAACAGTCTTGGGGAAATTATTTTAATTTATTACCATTCAGATCAGAGTAGGATAATAAGAAATAAAACCAAACCTGAAAAACACCTTCCCCCACCATTCCCTCCTTTCCAGCTCAGCCCCACTCCTGGTTCTCTCTCCCTCCTCCCGCCCCAGCAGCACAGGAGGACAGGGATGGGGGTTGGGGTCAGTTCATCACACGTTATTTCTGCTGCTCCTTTCTCCTTGGGACGACTCCTTACACTCTTCCCAGCTGCTGTTGCACAGCAATTTTTTCCCCTTCTTAAATATATTATCCCAGAGGTGCTACCACTGTCACTGGCTTGGCCTTGGCCAGTGGCAGGTCCATCTTGGAGCCAGCTGGCACTGGCTCTATCAGACATGGGGGAAGCTTCTAACAGCTTCTCACAGAAGCCACCCCTGTAGGCCCACCTCCCCCCCAAAAACCTTGCCACACAAACGCAATACAAGAGTCTTCTATGTGTTCTCTACCATACCTTGCTGAGAAAAGGAATAGTGATTTGGATTGCAGTTTCAGCAGTTCTCTTAAAAAAGCCTCGGTAGTAGATTCAGAAGAAATTCACTGTATGGTTAACGATATATCATTTAACCTTTTGATCTTTCCTTTCCCTTCCATCTGCAGGGTCACATATCAAGTCTGTCTCAGGTAAGACACTTGACACTCACATTTCTTTGAGTAACCAAGAAGGCTCAAAGAATCCAGACCCAGAAAATGTAAAGGAGTGGAGAAAGATAGCTACATCTTAAATTAATCCCAATAGAACTGTAAAGAGTAGTCAGCACCTCACTACATCCCTCGTGTTTGATTAGTAGGTTCATTACAGGACCCTGATAACACATCTTTTTTCCCAATATTGCCTAAAAGTCTAATAATCTGCTCAAAGACAGTCTTGTACATGGTTGCCATATGGTTTACAGAGTTGATTGCAGTGTTAGTGGCAGGATGGTTAGACATTAGAAGTACCAACCATATAATTAAAATTGCTAATAGAAATGAGTTACATTGGAAACTGAAATGTAGGGGGAGAAGTTACTTAGTGAACCTCTGCTGGAAGAACATAAAAGATTGCATAGGACATGTATGCAGGGTAGACTGGGAGTTGAATGAGCTTTTCAGATTCAGTATGTTTTGCAGAGTGTCAAGGGAAAATTTTAGGTCTAATTAACTTGACTTTGGCTTTTTGGTGGTCTACACTAGGATGATGAGATGAATTATACCGTAAGTATATTTATTTCCACTTTGACAAGAGGTGATTAGCTCAACCATAAACAGTTATAACATACAAGTCTAAAGTTAGGTGAAGTAAATATTTCTTCTATTGGTTTATAGGCAATATTACTCACTGTCTCAGCGATGCCAACCTTTACGACCTTCTTACCTACTTCCCTTCTAAACACGAGGGTATTTTGCTTCGAACAATACCGAGGGGGAAAACTCTGTTCTGAAAAAATATGTAAAATGGATTCAATATTTCAGATGTTTTCTTTGCAAGTACTCTGTCTGAAGGAGCTGCCAGGTGATAATAGTGAGGCAGCTGGGGCACAGGGGCAAGTTACTGCTACATCTGTTAAACTATTACTCAATTTGAGGCACCTCTGCCAGAGACACTGGCTAGCTTACTGCATGTATTGATCCTCAATAAACTCTATTGATTTAAAGAAAGTTTTAGCCTAGTTGAAGAGTCTGAGTCTGCCTTTAATCCCAAGGGCTGGAGGAGCTGAAATTCTGACCTTTGAAGGTGAGTGGGATAGGAGCGAATCTGCACAGAGGCCACAGTTCCTTGTCTGTCCACGGGCTAGTGGCAACTATTATTACAGTGTGCTTTTGATCTGAGCTGTGCATGTTGGGAAAAATCGGTCTATCTCCCCTTGTAAGCAGAGGTATATGTTGGTAGGTTTAAAAATTGAGTAAGCTTACCAAGTTAATGTTTCAGGCAAAGCAATAAAAAAAAGCAGGTGAAATTTCTAATGCCTAAAGTAGCAAAGGGTAAACATTAGTTACCTGAGCGCAACCCCAGTTTCAGTGTGTTCTTTTTAAAAAAGAACATTAGCATTAACCTATCAACGTTAGCCTTCTGCATAGGCAGGCATATGCTTCACATAAGCCCCATATCTGTAGAGGGGTCATGGTGCCCAGTTAAAGGAATCATCTAGAGATCATATTTATCACACCCAGCTGTGGGAAGCGTGGGAAGTCACCCTTCCCTGTCCCTCATTTGGAGGCTTGTTACACCCTTGCCACCTGGTCCTGATCATGCTGTGCTCGGAGAGGAGGTACTCTCCCTGTATGATCCACCCCTGGAGTTTCATGAGATGCCCATATGACATGGTTACCCAATTTTAAATCTCCAGGCCACACACTTGCAATATTGATCTTAGTTTTCCAGACCTAGCTAGATATACAATAAGGAAAATAATTTTGTAAAGCTGGGCTGGATGGAGGCAAAAGGATATCATATTGAAAGCAAGGAATTATCCAGCCTGATTTAGAGTTGACCCCCTCAGGCTATTGCTCACTAACTCTGCACTGCAAAGGAACAAAACAATTCCCTTGTTCATCCTGGAAAATGGTTTTATATTCTCATAACAAACTACTTTTCCAACAATCCAAACACCCTCCTACTGGGAAACATTATCACCTGAAACAAATTTTGTTCCATGCCTGTGAGTCAACCCTTCAAAGCTTTTCATAGGTGACCCTGTAATGGGGTGAAAAAAAAGCTGACAGAGTAAGCAAGAAAGTACTCAACTTCCAGATGAACAATACACAAAAGGCGTATAAAAGAGGCAGTAACTAAAGACAAAACTAACAAACACAGAACAACTCACTCCAGACAGCCAGGGTTATTTTCAGGTGTTGTCTACACTAGACAAATCAATTGACTGTAATGTCCTTCAACTGTTGGTAAGTGCTCTCGAGTCCGAACAGATTTGCTACAGTTAACTTTTCAGTAACCAACACTGGTAGTTCTCCAGAATTTGTGTGTCTGGGAGAGTTCACTTCACTACTGGAGTAGATAATACACATCCCACTGCTTCACCATCTGCAGCGGCAGAGCTAGCCCATCTCTCATCTATTCTCTTTGCCTAGTCTGAAGCCTTCTAGCCACAGCCATGGTATCATATCTTCTACAGTGCCTACCTTGGGAGTTATTTTCTTTTTTTCAATAAGCAGTTCCTGCTACAGAAGTGCCTTTTTTTTCCTCGTCAGATACCATCTAGTTCCTTCCAGCTGTCCCTTTCTTCATCTCCAAGGGATGAGGAGCTTTGCCAGTTCCTCAAGTATATGGCACCTCAGCTGTTCTAAGGAATATTGACATTTTTTTCCCCAGTGATTGAGAATCAAAGGCTGAAGAGGGGAAAGGCCTGGAGACAAAGCCACCAACTTCTGAAAACTTAGGGAAGTTATAATGAAAAAGAATGAGACCATCTGTCCTCAATCCTTCCCTGAAAATCCATGGCTGCCTGAAATCGCACCACTAGTTCAACAGGCAGGCAGCTTGTGATAACTGAAATGCAAGACTGAGAAGTTTGCATGTAACAAGTCCATTTACACTGATGCTTTTTTTTTTTTTTAACCTTACTTAAGCTGCCCCTGTGCATCCAGTCTGGAGTTTTGCAAAAAGAGGTCTTCAAGAAATGTTGCTGGTTCTGCCATTTGTACAAGGTACAAACAGAGACTTGCATCTCTTCCTTACTTCTGTGGTCTTACAGAGGTTAGAAAATGCACAAGAATGCAATGGTACACTGTACTGGTTCGTCAGCCATGCTTACTTAGATTTTCATGGGTGGGCTGTAGCATAACTAGGACTTAACAGCATTTTTGAATTGTCATGTAGGACAATGGAAATGTACTAAAAGAAAACAAACAAAAAAGACATTTTCATTATTTAAGTCTCTTAAATGAAGATCTGATTTTGTTTCCATAATAATTGAATGGGGCACATAGTCATTGCCATGTATATTGTAGAATGGCTGGAAACAGAGAAATATTTTATTCCAGGCTATTTTGTTAACACTGCCCAAGTGGACCTTTTGCTGATGTTATCATTAAACTCAGATGTAGCTCCAGGGTACTCCCATGTGTGTTGGGTGGAAGGTATTGTCTTAGGTGGAATATATTGTCCCAATACATAATCTTAGCACAAAATCCTTTCTTTAAGTGCCACTGATGAATCTTTGTAGAACTTCCCGTGTAGTTTCTCCAGTCAAGACAGGCCTCAGAGCAACGTAACTAACTTTTTCCATGAGGGGAATGTGGGAACTGCACCTTTGTTTATTTTCATCACTATCCTCAACATAATTTGAAAATCCTCTTTAAGACTTGGCAGACATTTAGAATTGTAGCTTGAGTTTTCTCAAGAAAGGGGAACAACATGGCATCTCAACATGAGCTCAAGCCACCTTCCATAGAATCTTGATAGACCAGGCTTGAGCAAGACCAAACATAAAATGGGGTCGTTTTCCTTTAGTTATTCCTAATTTTAGCTTCTCCTGGCAGCCAGGAAGGTGAACAGAAAGTTGTAGCTCATGAGGTTCAGTGTAGCCTGTGCTTCAAGCATACGCAGTAGCTAGTGTGTTGTAAATTCATACGCTAATCTAACTTCTCCATGTAGACAAGCTGTGAAAGCAAAACCTACTAGGAAAGTATAAGTGCATATGGCCACATTGAACTGAGGCCAAACTGGCTGCTTAGCTCTTCAGAAAGCTGAGCACTTACAAAATGTTAAGGCAGAGTAAATCAAAAATATTATACATATATAGGCAGTTCCCCAGTTAACACTACGGATACCTGGGCCTGACAGCAAGAGACACTAAGGAATAGCACAGTGATTAAATCTAAATTCCACTTTTTTTATTTTATTTGGAGCTTCACAGTGGTGAAAGAGGAACTGACCAGTTTTGATTTTGATCCAGAGCAAGTTTCTGTGATGTTAAAACAGTACTTTTGCACCCAAGTAATACAGTTATAGGACAGACTCAGTCAAACAAAAATGATTTTATTTGTGCTGTCCTTCAGTCACTTTGATGGTACTCCAATAACAAGTACTCCACAGAGATGATGCAGGCCCTTTGTATGAGTAATGAAGTCACTGTAACCCTAAGACAGGACAGCTGCCATATCCGAAACACTGTGATCTTCCCATGTACCTGGATTTCAGGCTTCCTGTGTAGGAGAAAACTTATCGCACACCTTCATGCACAACTAGAGTTCAGGTCCTTCTTTGGAAAAAAAAATTATGATGTTTCCCCAGTATGGGTTTCCAGGAGGGCTTGAACCTACATATTTCAGCATCAAGCAGTTTCTAAAATCTGGAGGGACCAAATGACTTCCACATCAGTTATTCTTTTTGAGAAGGAACGAGTTTTGACTGTACCAAAATCACAGTGACATTTATGGGAAAGAACATACCTTTCAGATATACACTTTCCATCTGTTGCTTTTATTCAGCAGTTAGTCTTAGGTACCCTCACAAAAAGGGACAGTAATTTCATTCACATACAGTATATACCATTCCCCAGAGTTACAGTGACTCAAGGGAAATCTTTCAGGAATTCAGGAGGAAAAAAGGTAAGCAACATTTGCCAAAAGATCTCAGGTTACTGTTGGTTTTTTTTCCCCCTCTAATGATGACCATGGGTCAGAGTTCTCTGGTGTTCAGCATGGTGACACAGGGTCAGTCTTCTTCCCCTTATTTTAAGAAATCTGCCCTTGACTTTGCTGTGTAAAATGCAATGTAGTAGCTTGGTTCAGAACAGTTGCTGTAGGAGAATACAAGGGCAACCAACCTGTTCTTGCTAAAAGAATAGCTTTTGAAAAATAGTTTCTCACCTTCTGCTGCTTCACTTTTTCCTTTGCCACTTGTCACTGCCACTGAAGGATTTCAGATGAAGAAATTCATAAATCATCACTGCCACTGAAATCAGTAGGCCAGATAGCACAAATCAGTTTTTGTTTTTTTTTTTTTTTGTTCAGGGGAACCAAACCTACCTTACACAGTCTGTGAACCTGTCCCAGAGTCTGAGTCAATAAAAGAGTATTCATTTTCACCCACATGGCTAAGCATGTCTTCTAGCATCCTTGCAAAATAATATTTAAACAGCAACAGTTCATTCAATCTGTTGAAGCATACACTCACATTTCAAATCTTGATCACTGAAACACCTTTTTTTCTATGTTACTGCAAACTACTCGTATCTCCCAGTTTGCTTAGACCCTAAATTTAAATTTATTTACTTTAACATAGTTAGAAGACACTCATTTAATGGGCTTTGAATCATAAGATTATTAGTCTGTGCATTTTGCTTGCACAAATGCAGTCTCCAAAAGCCTTGTGAGAGGTGTAAGTGAAGGTGCTGTGATGCTGGGCACATGCAGAACTTAGACATGGTATGGAGATCTTATACCTCCAGCAGCACATGCAAAAGGCAGAGAGAGGAGTTACTTCCAAGGCAATAACATGTGGCAGTGAGCAAACCCGATCAAACTTGATATTGCTGCACATGGATATAAAAAATTTATAAGATCAGTTTTTCCCATTGAAACTGGAAAGAAGTAAAATACAAGTTGTCCTGTGTTCTTTGTTATTCTGGAAAGCTTTGGCAGCAGATAAGAGTGGCTGAAGGAAATGAGCAGCTCCCTGATTGCCAAAATGTGGGATCACTGGTGGTGTTGATAGGGCTCGTAGGCACAGAAACAAACTTAATGTCTAGAGATTTAAAAACTAACAGGTGAAATCCTGGCTCAGCTGAAATTACAGTGTGTTTTGTTACTGACTGGAGAGACAGAATTTTTCCCACCCTTCGTATAGTTGACCACTTTTTTCCCTTGATGGGCTTGAAACATCCTTCCAAAGGTGACTTGTAAAGGACCAGACATCCTGGAAACTGGCCTGATCTCGGCTCAGCATTGCCGGGTTACACATGTGAGGATTAAATAGTGTAAAATGGTGAGTAAGAGTTACCACTCAGTTCGTTCTTCATGTAACATGCCCTGCTAAAAAGAGCTGCAATTTCCATTATTAAAGGCTTTTTCTTCATCCACTATTAAATGTAAAAGCTTTGAGAGTGTTCTCACACACCCAATTAAAATGAAATTGTCTCTAAAATGAGCTGATGAGCTCAGCTGAGATTGCAGTCCTGAGGTGTCATTTGTCCATATTGCAGCTCTTCAGTTTCATCGTAATGGACATCCTTATTAGCAGCTGCCGTATCTAACCACAGAGTGATTCATGCCACCTTCACAAAGGTTAACAGAGCAGGGAGTGGAAGGAGAAAGGGAAAGAAGTAGTTTTGAGCCACTGGGGTTGTTCCTTCAGACAGAGTTGGTCCAGAGAAAAAATATTCCCATTGACAAACTCCTCCAGCCTGAATGTAATTCAGCATAAATTGATACTAGACTATAATTCCAGTGAAGATGGATAATTTTGGTTATTAATGGTTTTTATCCTCAGACTTGCTCTTTTCCAGCTCTAATTAGGCAGTATAAATGGGTGTCTGCCTAAAGACAGACATACATGGTGCTGGAGGGGACCCCAGACTCTACAGTGTTTGAGATGTTCAGCTGTTGGTATACAAATCCCATGAAGCACAGCACTGCTTGGACAGATGAAAGCTAAGATCAAAACTACCAGGAATGAATCATTTCACTTCCCATATAATTTCGAAGAAGCTTTCATCCCATGAAACATTTTAATATTTCATCTGTTTATTCAGTTCTGGATGAAAACACATGTGAAAACACAGTGATTCTGGTCCTCCTTCACTTACTCTGTTTGTGAGCCAAATATACCTCGCAGACATTTCTCATAAAGTTGAAGGAATTTATATGGACTCTGGTGGACTTTCTCCAGATTTCAGCTGACGTAAATGAAAGCAAGTTTTGGCCCAATGGCCGGGAGTCTGGCTCGTCTATCAGCAATTAAATATACTTAACATGTGAAAAGACACAGATCACTATCAGTGGTGACTGACACTATTTACTTTTGACATGAAAGATCTCTCACCAGGGACAGCCAAAGCCAGCAAAACAAATCTTATATTTGCTTTCCAACCCTTAACACTGAAACAATCCTCTTTCTTCACTATCTGGGCAGTGACAGGTCCTCAGCAGCCCCTGTGACCTCGTACTTCACCCCTGTGACGTAACACAAACTCCCCCACCGAGTTCAGTATTAGAAGTTTCTTAGAGCCCACAATTTCCCTCCTCTTTCCCAAGGGTTGCTGTGTCTTTTACTCCAACTTCTTTCATAGCGAACAGAGCAAGACCAGCCCTCAGGAGCCTTGCTCCTACATTTCTTCCTGTCCTCCCATCGTTCTGGCAGTGAGATGCCTTCCCCCCACACCAGCAGCTATTGTTTTGCAGCTGGATTGAGCTACTTTTTCAGTCTCTGGAGTAAAAGGTTATATGAAATGCTTTAAATGTTTTCTAGGTGGTAGGTTTTACATTTCAGGACTACAAGACATCCCTTCACTGGGTGATGGCCTTTTTGTGCAAAGCTGTGGAAGAATCTCTTTGGGTCAATGGCAACTACAAGATTCAGAAATTCTGGTTGACAAGAAGAACTTTCAAGGAGGTTTAATGCCTTGACAAAACAACAGATAGAAAATGAAAACATCCAGTTTTCTCACAGCAGAGCAATTTATTTAATTTGCTAATGGCTGAATGGAACCTATGCTGTTACCTGTGTCGGGACAGAGCAAGAGAGGGCTGTCCTGTGGTGAGGGACAAGTTGAGAGCAGAAGACAACCCCATGCAGGTAGTGCCTTCACTGAGGGTTTTAGTGGTTTTCACGAGGGCTGGATATGTCTGAGAGGTCCATTCGGGAGATGAGCTGACTACAGTGCAGGTCTGAGGTCTACTGAGGAAGAGGGTTGGAAGCCAGTGGTAAGCAGGGTCTCCTGGGAGCCTGGTCAGGACAATTAAGGCTTGTTTGTGTTCTCAGGATCCTGACAACTTGTAGCAAAAAAAGGGCTCATAAAACTACAGGATTGATTTTCCTGGTATTTGTGGAGCACAGACCCACTGTTGATTTTATGTAAGCCCAACCAAGAATCATCACATTTGTTCAGCAACACACCACTCCTAGAATATTGTACTCAAAGGAGTTCGACAGCACAGACTAATGATGCCTATCGTTAGAAAGACAGTATCTCATTTATGTATTTTTCAAACACATCAAAGGACCTGGCAAAGAATATGGAGTGAAAAGGAAAACTCTTCCACAGGTTCAAGGCGCCATGTTAGTTACTAGAATTCAATAAAGGTGTTACTCAAAGGAATGCTACTAGCATGTTTGCCAGCTTGAGTGAGAAGTCATGCTTTAGTGTTTGGAAGAGACAAGAGAACAGATACGAACAAGCTAAGGAACCTGGAGCACGTAGGGAATTTGCAGTAAGGAAGGTCTGAAGCCATAAATCTGAGGCAGCTATGGAATACTTTGCCCAGGTGATAGATCTCTCAGCTGACATAAATCAGTGTAACCCTGTTGACTTGAAATATTCAGGCAGATGCTCAAGTGAATTAAAGAAGGACAGTTGCATTGTAGTCAATACAGACACTAATCTAGATTAGTCTGCCCACAGACTACAGTTACACTGAACAATTTACAGCTGAGACTACGGCACATAAAGTGCAGGTGAATGAAATCTAAGCAGGACCAAAGAGATCAGAGATGTATCTTGGAAGATGTAGACAAAAACTAAAGAAAAGCCAGGTTTTCTGAAGAGCTGAGCACTCTTTTCAGCAAACTTGCCATTGAAATGCAGGAGAAAAAAGAAAAAAAAGTCTGGTCAGAAGCACGGAAGAAGGTACTATAATGTGTCTAAATAGTCTTGTTGACTTCTACAGAGAATTGTATTCATCTGCTAAAGGCACCAGCTCTTTACAGATTTGGCACTTGGTGTCACCGGTTCTCAAGTTGATCCTTGCAGCTGTGACTTGCCATCCTAATTTGAGAGTTTCAAAATGTATTTTGAATGGTAGAGGCTCAGCAAGTATCACAGCTCCGCACTGTACTCTGGTTCACTGCTTTCTGAGGAGACACAGGACAGCTCCTGTCATATCCTCTTGAAACAGCTGAACGTGATTTCAGGAGCAGAAGCAATTGAGCCTGTTGTAGTAAAGTGCAGAATTAGGTTTTGGATTGTAAAATTGGCAACTAGGTTAGAAAAAGGGAAAAGAAGCATTTCTACTAGAAACCTATCTCTGTCCTTGACTGTCGCTGTTAGAACCTCACCATGCCATGCCCATAAACTCCAAAATTCACCCTCTCCATGATTATTTCATAATACCGATTCATGGGCTTTTCTGAGAGATTAGTGCTGAGAATATATTTCGTGAAGCAACATCCTCTTCCCTGATCTGGCTCATAATACAGAAACCATTACAAACCTCGCAGTGTGTTTGCAGAAGTTACCCTTTTTTTTTTTTTTGGGGAGTATGTAGAATCTAGTAACAGCTGAGACTTTCCTTCTTTTTGTTTCTTAACTTTGGGAAATATTGAACAGCTGAATTCAGTAGGGAAGAAAATAATAAACCATACATTATCAGAGAGACTACCCCTTCAGGGAGCCATAAAGAAATCTGGACAGTTCCTATACTTATAGCAAAGCTGTTTTGTCTAAGTGTCTCCAGCCAGGGTTACATAGCTTGTACATTCATAGTTTGTGGATTATTCTATAGTTGAACATACAGTTACTTTTAATACCAATTTTGACAGTTTCTGGAAGTTTTTTTCTGGTGGCATTTTTATAGGCCAGAGAGCACAATATATCTCAAGAAGCCACTTGGTGAACTAATCATATAAAAGAAATTCTTGTGTAAGATACAAATGTGAATGAGGCTTCCATGGTGGAATTTATGAACTACATGATGGAAAATGCAGTAATTATATTCATGACTAAGCAATATTTAGTATATTACCCAGGATAAAGAAGGACACAGATGACAAAAGTACTGCAAAATATACTACAGAGAACACTGTACCAGCAAATAATGGAGGAGATGAATAAAGACATATTTTTCTCATTTTTATAAATAGGAGGGATGATTTAAAAAAAAACCAAAAAACCAATAGCACACAAAACTGCCATCTCATAGAACAGTTAAGATAAGACCAGATAAGGTAATAATCAGGGGAAAAATTGAGGGAGTACAATCACTTAAATACAGGCTACTACAAAATTTTGCACTGTAGTTTAAAACAGCTTACATTAAGATATTTTTTAAACAAATTGAGTCAGTGGTGCTACTTATGATGAGCAAATGCAAAAGATCCTAATTTGTGGAACAAGAAAATAGTTGTTATGTTATTACAATTGAAAAAAAAACTACCAGGTAACAAATGGGACTGATAACTGTAGCCACCTATCCATCTCTGCAAAGAAATCCAAATGAGCATCTGTTTAAGACAAGACTAGAAGTTATTTAATCAAAAGCACAATACAAAACAACTATAGAATATTCATCAACAGTTAACAGTCAAAATGGAAGGACACAGGAAATGGAGTTTTACCTCAGTGTTCCTGATATCAATGAATTATATGGTGGAATAAAATATGACTTGTATGGTGGAATAAAATATGACTTATACATTACTGGATCAGAGGCAGGTGGGAAGGGCTTGAAGTGTTTCGGTGGAAATTTATTCAAACATCCATGTGATATTGAGTGAAGTCAGGGAAAAAATCTGAGGTGTGATCAGGTTGGCAAATGCATACTCAAGGCAAAAGAAAGGGGCTTTAAACAGTGAATGTTGCTAAGGAACTGAATTTTTATACCTGCATCAGGCTACCTAACTCACATATTCCTGTTTTACATATTATATCTCAATCAATTTCTCATGAACTGATCTTTAAGTTAAAACCATGAAGAACATCTGAATTACTTATTATGACCAGAAGATGCCTGAGCTTATTTTATATCTCGCGCCTTGTTTTCCCTTCCTCTTTGTCTTTCCTGGGTTTTTTTGTTCAGTTTTTGTTTAATAAGATACCTTCACTTGAGCATTGTTGACATGTAAAAAATGTCAGCATGTGAAGGAAGAATCCATGGGGGAGTCATATCTTACAGAGTACTTTCTCTTATTACCAACTTTTATGTAGGACATAGTGTTGAAATAAAAATGTAACAGCTCTCCTGTCGAAGCTCACGCTGGTAACCATAGCCTGTTAAAGAAGGCAAGCAGCCATCAGATAAATACCTAAGTCTTTATGGGCAAAGGGTTGAAAGCACAAAGAATGCACTTTATGGAGTGGGTTTTTTTTTAGTTGGTTGATGCTTTTCCTGCACATGAAAGGAGAAATCAATATTCTTGGTTGAAAAGAGTTTGGAAAGTCAAGCCAGCATTTTAAAGTAGTTACTATACCTAAATTTGTGTCTTGGCTTCCAACTAAGAACTTCAATTTTCAGTGTTCAGAGCAACATAACTGATGTTAGGGAACCAAAGAATTTGTCAAATGGGTATTATGAGCAACACTGTGTAAATATTATGCATAATATAATTGCGCTTCTAGCTCAATAGGTGGAGGCTGTGTTTCTGTCTCATATCTTACAGCTTCTAGTATGTATGATAGAAATTTTCTCTACTCATTTTCTATGAAAAATTATGCCACTTACTTAGAGATAGAGTTTTTTCAGTTACCACCTTTAAAAATGATGAGTGCTCAGAAGTCAGGAGTTTGTTCAAAATATCAAAAAATACAGATCTTCTTTTATATGGATTTTGGGATTAAAAATTAAGTACATTTATGATATAGTCTCAAGCTTCTTTCCACAAATGCAAAACCACCTTGCCTTGCTTTGCCTTTCTACCTGTTCCCATGCCCCTTTCCTTCCTGCAGAACCTCTCACACCATCCCATATTTCCTGGAGCTCAGACTTATAAAATGTCAGTCCTATAATTTAGTGTGGGTTTTGTGTCATTTGGATCCTCAGTTTAGAATTTTCCAAACCAGTGGTCATGACTCCTTTTTTGGTCACAAGCAAAAATCATATTTCCAGGTGTGCACAATTTCTTACTTGTAGATTCTTCTGCATTAATATTATTATAGAGAAATGTATGGTAGAATATTATTTGCAGTTCTATATTCTGAACTCTGTGCACAGGTATCTCTGTGCACATTTCCACTTTAGAAAACTAGAACGGAATATTTCCATGTTCCTGAGATCCTTGACATGTAATAATCAAGTGAGTCAAGATTTAGTCTGCTGTTTTCTGTTAACACGTACAGTAAGAGAAATAAAATGATCCTTGTGCATGATTCGTGTGTATAAACTCCTTGTAGCTATTATTGAACCATCAATCGGTTCTCCAATCTTCTATTAAAATATCAATAGTATTTTTCAGAGCTTAAATTGAGCAGTGATTTTATTTAAGGCTGCACCTAGACACCACTATTCTTCGAAGAATCTCTTGTTGTTGCTAAAAATGAAAGCCATTCAAACGAGTGTGATTGAAACAGGGACAGGGAAAGGGAAAAAATCAATAGAACATTTTCCAGGGTACTATCTCTGCTTTTGAAAAGAGACCATTAATAACATGCTTACAGTAAAAGCAGCTGCTTGTTCAAAGTGCATTCAAGGGTGAGCTGAAAGGATGGCTCTCTCTACACAGCCTCCCTGGAGAGAGAGTTTGTAAAGATTTCAAAACCCGACCTCAGACTATGGACAAAAGCCTTTCCTAGGCATTTTAAATATTCTTATCTAATATTAGATTGTGAAGCTGGGACTGAAATGCCGTCTAATATTTTGCTCCTTATGAAAAGCAATGTGGGTCAGTGACTGAGCTATTGGTATGAAAACCGCTTTACAGACAAAACACTGCAGGTCGTATTCGCATCTCTGAGGACAGTAGGTGCCATGCTAATGCAAATTGCTACAGCCCCCAATAGTGATGGGTAGCACTGTGGGGCACGTACTGTAGTTCCTGCTGAAACCCAGGGCTGGATCAGACCATTCAGAAAATTATGGCATCTTAAGACAAACAAGACTGAAGCTTGGATCATCACCTAACTTGCTTCTAATATTATTTCATGTGCTGAAAGGTATGCAATGCTTTAGAATACATAAAACGGCAACAATGCCGTTAATTTGTAAGAGAACACTTTTCACAGAGCTTAGCACTCTTGGGTGTAATTTTGTCACCTCTTTCACTTGCTTTGTTTAGAGAGTTGAAGCAGATCTATCGGTTTTCAGGAACATCAGGACGAAATATCAGGCATACCTGTAAAAACAAGCATACCACAGGTGGCCAAAGACCTAAGCTCATACTTACAAGTTACTAATTATAAGTTCCTTACTATGCACTTAACTGCCTGCTCTGTGGAAACAATATAGTCAGTTGAAGAGCCTGTAACCTTCCAGTGTGTGAATGTTGTTATCTGTGTTATACTGTCCAACCCTTGCAATCCTGGTTCCAGAATTTGAGCAGGTGGAGAAGCTTTGGTGTCTCTACCTTCAGCACCTAAGGGCCAGATCCAGCTCATCTCACTACATTAAGGCCTCAGTTGATAAATTAATATCCCTCTAGTCCTTGGTCTCTTCCAGAGTCATTGAAGAGTGACATGAGCCTACAGAGAACAAGTCAGATCTTAGGTTGATTAAGAACAGACAATATTCTACATTCTGTAGGGTTTTGATCAGAGACATCTGGGGGGAATATCAGACTAAGGAGTTACAGCTGCTCCTTTCTGCCTTTGACTGTTTATTCCCACACTCACATTACAGGAGGAAACTGGTCTGGGTTAAAAAACCCCTCAATACTACAAACAACAATAACACAATAGGAAGAAAATTGCCTTTAGAACCAGAGGGAGAAAACTCAGTTTCCTGATCTATCTTGCACATAGATACTGTCAGTAGCTGGCTTGTATCTAAAGGAGGAAAAAGCAATGTGGAAAGGACATGGATGCTTCTGGCCCTGATTTGGCCCCTAAAGCTCCGACATTATGAAATCACAGCATAAAACTAGCAGGAATTTCCAAAACATACCCTATAATGGCATATATTACTCTAAAACCAGAGACCATCACCAAAATGTTGTCAATCCTTAATGCCTTTCTTCCTGGTCTCAGCCCCTGCTGACTACAATTCCATAGATTTTGTACAGCAATAACAATTTGGCATCCTTTATAGCAATGGATTCGTGTGGGCACTCAGCATGCCAGATCTCATTGATTATTACATCTCTGAGCTTCTATTCTAAGGAGATGCTACTCATATAATCTGCTGGGTTGATAGATGAGGAGATGGCATTATTGCAACAGGCTGTCCGCAGCCCCTTTTCATCATAGTTATAGCTACGGACTAGCAGGAGTCCCTCTGGAAATGAATGTTGGAAATCATAATGGCACTTTGCATGGTGCAATTTTATTTAGGGAAATACTATTCAAGACATAAAATAAGGAGCTCCTGTAAAAAGAAATAAACAACTGGAAACTTTAATATGATGGTTTCAATAAGGATCCTTATTGTTTTCAATAAGAATCCTGGTGACACTTTTATATTCTAGATTTTACCTTCATTTGCTTCAGTTTTGTCCAAAGATTAATATGAGATGTTCATTTCAAGGAGAGAGATTACCACAGTGATTAAAATCTCTTTTGTTATGTGTAAGCAGAAGAAGCAGTTATTAATACTGAGAAATATATTACACGTCTCCCCTCTGCTCTGATTTCTTGTGAAAGCCACTCCTATCAAAAAAGTAGGCTTTTCTGGAACACCACTGTGATTTATTTCTCTTTTTACCACTAGCTTTAAGAATCATCAGTTATCTATAGTATTTCTGGGGGTCATTTTGTGCAAAGGAATAGTCTCCCATTCAAACAAGCAGATAGGAAAAATATCCCTGAAAAAAATTTGATACCACTTAGAGATGAAGGGTTAGGCCTCATAGCTGGGGACAGCGGTTTAGCCTCCCCAAAATACCTACCTAACCCTCATTAGCATCTTAAAAATAATATTTATTCTCTGAACTATCATTCTCCCTACTTAGTAAGGGAAGTGCTACTATCCCTATTTCACAAGGGGAAACCAAGACATTGAATTATTGAATGGTTGTTCAAGGAAGAGAGGAAGTCTATAACATTACACTAAAATTTCCCTTTCCCAGCTGCTCATTAAATACCCTCCACCTTGTCTGATTTTCAAATGAACTTATGCACTGAGGAATCCTGAAAATTTTGCCACCTTTTTTTAGTCAACGAACAGGATATTCATTTGATCAAAAAAAACCCAACCCTGCTGACGTCTGTCAGAGTTTGTTTTTCATTCATGTCAGAGATTTTTCAGTTCAACCCTTAAATTACACCCACTAACCATTCAGTTGCTGTTGTAGATAGTAACTGCACACATCAACCATATGGACAAAATAACCATTTTGTGCATGTAATACAAGTCATCTTAAATGAGGGTACACCAGAGCTGGCAAGATTTCTATTCTGCGGCAAATTTTGACTATTTCGATTTTAAGCGTGACCTGAATTGAGTTTCAGATGTTGAAGTGTCTTGAGGGGGACTGTCCAGGACTTGGGACCTCGGTGGGTTTACCTATTTGATGACTCAACCTCATGATTAGAAATTAGGGGTTGAAGACCCTTCAGGCTCAGAGTGCGTTGCCACAGATTGTTTCCATATTGAAAAAAATTGGGTTTCAGGGTATGTCATCCTTCAACAGACCTGTCAGAGCGCAGAGAATACCAGAAAGCAGGATTCCTGTTTTTGTGGCTCTTCACCAGCAGTTTGCACAGTCTGGCAGAAACAATACGTGGGATACAGCAAAAGTCTGTCAACCTCCAAATCTTTCAGACAAAGCAGTTTGATGCTCAATAAATCAGTGCTTTTAACACTTCTTTGTTTAGTCAAAAAGGGTTCGTTTAACTCCATTCATTTCCAGCATTTAATCAGGGGAAGGGAAGCTACTGACTGTAATTGCAGTCTGCAGTACTTAGCTGTATTCATTACCTGAGCAACATCTCAGTTGTAAAAATAATTGTTTATACTGGAATGGTCATTCTGCAGTAAGAAAGCAAATGTAAAAAGACAGGGAGTGGAGCTGGGAACAAGGTCAGGATATGGAGTGGCAAGAGCAGCTGCAGGGTCAGGATGCAAGAAAAGAAAGAAAATGTAGGGACATTCTTTAGGAAGGACATTAGTCTGGCAGAATATATGGGGGGAAAGGGACATTGATTAATTTTGAGCATAAGAAAAAGTGAGGAGATCTGATGATGGAAATCTAGGAAGTGCTTTAGAGAAGCAGAAGAAAGAAGGGGGTAAGAGAAGGGGGAACGGAGGAAGAAGAGCAGAGGATGGAAATCTCTCTTCTTGTGAGGCATAGGCACATCCTAGCAGCTGCAACGAGCCTTCGCCAGTAACCACAAATGATAAGGGTGTCATCTATATCACATTTGAATGAAACTAAGCTACTTCGCTGATGATGTCTCCAGACAACTTTTCTTGAGTGAAGGGAGTGTGATGTGATGTGTATTACACAAGCCATACAGTTTTCTTTGTCTGTTGGATGAGTTTTGCTTGCTCCAGTTGCTGCCTGCTGAATTGAATACCTCATATCTAGCTTAACATCTCTTTATCTCACCAAGTTATTAAGGGAAGATAGAACTTTAGTACCCAGCAACCAGGGTGCATATGATAACATTCATCAATTTAGACTCATTTAATTACTCCATTTTTTTCTATGCACATGCATGTGTTAAATATTAAAGCAACAACAGTAACCAAAATTCTCAATGGTGAAGGCTTCTCCATGTGAAAATTAATCAGGTTTATTTAATTGCAGTGTATTTCTTCCCTAGTCTCAATCCCCTTGTGAGGACACTGGGGGAATGTTACTACCTGCTGCAGATTTGTTCTGTAAAGTTTTCTCAGTTTAACACAAGTGTATATATTTGTTTGTATATATGTATAATCCTATGGTTATGGGAGGATTATTCAGGAGCATCCATTCAAAAAAATAGTAGGTCTTTTGCCAAATTTCTGTGGCTCCAATACTACAGAACAAAAAATTGCTGACCAAATGAAATGTAAGTCAGAAGGACAGAATGAAAGGTCTAGAAGGACAGAACAAAGTGTCTAGAAAAGTCTAGATGGTTCCACATAGCACAAGGAAGTGGGCAACAGGTAAGACCTTTTGTAATGCAACTTGTCAAACAGGAAAAATGTCCTGGAAAAAACCCAAAACAACAAAGCCCCATTAAGTCTTTAGGAAAAGCCGTTATTATGTTCAGATATATTAGGAGAACACAGTGATCACTGCCTTGGAACGTGAGAAAAGAGTGGTCTTAAGTTGATAGGATGGGTCAGCTAAATACCTGCTCTTTAATGAGATTCACCCTTCCAAACAGTCACATGAAGATTTGGAAAGATATTAGAGGAAACACACAACACTGACACGGCAAAACCCACACGGTACAAATTTTACCTTCTTTGTTAGCACATTGCACAGTATTTTAATATTATATGTAGTAAGGACTTAATCTAAATCTAAATAATTCACTATCATATTCCCCTACACCTTTGGCTTAGTAGCAAGATAAATTAAAGATACTGTATAACTCAGGTAGCTTGAGCTTTTCTTTCTGTATATACCTTTTTCCAATACATCCCTTGGTTCTGCACTTCACATTCTACTTAATTTACTTTTGTCTCTCAATTGTGTGACACTTGCATTAGAATATCACCAGACACACAATGTTGTCAAACACCAACTTTGCAGGCAGCTTGAAAAATGCACCCTAACTTCATTAATGTCTCATAAGAACACTTGACACTAAAAAATCTTCATTTCCTAGTACAAAGATTTTGTATGTAATATATAGTGAATTATAGCATGGTTATTTGCTTAGCTTACTCCATTAACAGGGACTATGTGACATTTTCCTTGTATGTCCAAACACCTAACATTCTTCTGCCTTACAAAAAAGCTTACCATCATTACCTAGGCATTTAGCTAGACTTTTAGTTTGAAATCCTCAGTAAAGAGATGCCTGTAAGTCAGAGGCTGATACCAAACACGGCAGTCCATCAGCTACAGTCATCTCCATATTTCCTTGCATGTTATTGGCTCAGCACGGTAGATTTCCTGCAGACTACTTTCAGGTATCTACTTCTCCCCATACATGAGAGCTGGATTTGGAAACCTGGGGCAGGACTTGAAGAGTTAGAAGATGCAAGTCTGAGTCATACAAACCCAAGTGAGAATTAACCTGATCCGGATGTAGTTGTCTGAAGATAGCTGAAGCTGAATTTTTAGACTCCTAATGCCAGGGGACAGATGCTGGTGAATCCAAAGGAACCAAGGATATATTTAAGTCTGAGAACAAGTCACTTTACCTTTCCCTCCATTGACTATACATAGAGCTCAGATGAACCACTTTTAAGCAGCAAAAGTTAGACATAAATGTGTGCATAATAATAAACTCCCATAAATTTCATTGTTCTCCAGCCACATGAAGTGCTAGGGAAGGTTAGATGGCCACCTCAGTGAAACAAATCCAGGCATAAGAAAAAAACCTGTATTTACAACACACCAGAAGTCAAATACGAGGTTAGACACAGAATGAGTAACCACTGGAAAAAATTATCAAGAGAAGATCTGGGCTTTTTTTTTGTTAAGTCAGATAAAGGACACTGAGTTCTGCATGAGGTGATAATTTAAGGTGTGAATTATGCAGGGTCAGACTAAAGGTTGTTCTAGTCTTTGCCAGACTGAGTGAGTCTGTTAATTATAGTCTTTGAAGCAGGTTAGCTTATGCAAATACTTATAACAATGGACTCCAAATACAGCTTCAATGACTACTCTGCTGTTTCCTTCCAATACATTCCTATTAGGAAGCTGACTGAAAAAAAATACCCTTTTAAATTAAATTCAATGGCAAAATTCACTGACTAGTGAAGAAAACTAAATTTACTAATTCATGAGAAAAATTACTTAAAAATGGAGCTATAACATAATAAAAGCAAAACTGTGTAAATGGTCAGAGGAACATTTTTATTTTTTTTTTATGTAATCATTCAGTTCCTCATGTAACACTGAGGCTGCCTATAAACAAATCCACTCCTAGATTGGTGTGATTCAAAAGAAAAATTTGCAACAGCTGTTGTGTGAATAGCACCGTTCTGAGATTTGAGTTCCTAAGCTGATTACAGGCGAACATCTGGAAAATTGAATTGAATCCAAATCTACTAAAAATTACTGTGTCTGTTAGTTTGTTGTGTTCACTTCAGGAAATGAGCAATTTTATCATAATTTAAGGAATTTCATTGCATGGTTGGTGGCATATACATTGAAAGAATGAAGTAATCTGTATTCCTTTGCTGTGGAGAAAATAATCTTTACAAAAGTGGAAACTGTCCCACTTACAACTCCAGACATCACCTTGAGATTCTTCTCATGGAGTCTGGGCAGCTAAAAGAAACCCCAGACCTCTGCTTCCTGAAACGGGAACTTATTTATGTACACAGATACAGATTCATTTAGACCTGTAACCTGTGAGCCAGTTCCTGCTTCGGAAGTTAGGATGGGCTGAAACCCACCCAATGTACGTGGGATTGATTGCTATGCAAATGTAGCACAGGTTTTTTACATCATGGATGAAGAGAAAAACAAAACAAAACAACCTTTTGACAAAATCAAAGGACTTTGTTTTATTTTGATTTTTTTTTAATCTTAAAAGATTTAGAAATGTATAAATGTTGAAATCAAAAGTTCTTCTCAGCCATTGGAGAAAAATGTACAAAATGGACTGTCTGGGTTTGCTTAACAGCTTTATATTTTCAATTTCAGAAAAAACCTCCAACCTGTAAAATCATCAGGCATTTATAATATTTATCAGTGTCACATTTTTTCTGGGGGAAAAAAGAAAACAGAAAGAAAAAAACACTGATGCAGAAAATGCCACCCAGGTCTAGTTACGTAACTAACAGCAATAGGTTAGACTCTGGGGCAAAGAATTAACTATTTATTAGCCTACCTATTCATATTTTCTTAGTGTCCTTCTAAGTTATCTATGGACACTTCAAGATTAAATACTAGAGAAGACTTAATATAAGGGGAACCTGCCAGGTTTATTATTACTATTTAAGAATTTTGCTTTATTTTTTCAATGAAAATTTGGAAATTTAAACTCAGGATATTTCACTGGTGAGTAAAAAGTGACAATCTTGTCTACTATTTCTCATTTTGTGTTTGAAACCATTGATCTCATCAAAGATTATCAATACTCAGAAAACATGTGGCACTGCAGGTGTTCAAAAAACTTGGTCTGAAAAAATGCATTGCCATTCAGGGGCAAGTCCCATTTCAGTGAAGCTGCATCAGTGTGCTGCCAGAAATATGAATTAAGTCAACAGAATTTACACCAAATTATTTTATTCATATTAAAACAGAGGTTTTAAATAGACTCAATTTTAAAATAATTTTTCAATTCATGCATAATAATAACTTCCAAAGGTTCCCCAGCACAGATATGAGGCAACAAATGTTTAGCTGTACCATCTGCCCAACTAAGGACACTTTCCTGAAGGAGGTTTAAGGTAAATTTCTTTAGGTGCAATAAATTACTGGGGAAGATAAGGCAACGCTGCGACAGTCAGTGCAGTCTGAGACCTCTCTGGAAGATTTCAGGGTTATGTAAATTGTCTAAAATTTTGCACAGAAGTGCTGTAGAAAGATGCTCCCTCTGTCATTTGGTTGCATTGTTGGGGTAAACATACATCCCAAATAGAGAAAAAAAGGCGGAGTTTAAATGATAGGCATGATCACGTCAGTGTGGTCCTTCACAGGCATATGAATACATGGAAAGAATTCTAAGCAGTGTGGTTAGGGGCAGCATAGCACCTTGGTTGGCTTCAGTGAAGGGCAAATATGGGAATTGTTTCATGTAACAATAGGAAATATTGCCTCATTTAACGGGGGGGTGATGATGGGACACAGCAGGGGAGAGAGAGAGAGAGGAAGGGGGGAAAGGAGGGAAAGAATTAAAGGAAGAAAAAGAAAGAGAAAGACAGATAAAAAAGAAAGAAAGAAGGGAAGAAGAGAGAGAAGGAAAGAAGGAAGAGAAGAACAAGGAAAGAAGAGAGAGAAGGAAAGAAGGAAGAAAAAACAAGGAAAGAAGGATAAGAAGGAAAGAAAGAAAGAAAGAAAAAGAAAGGGAAAGAAAGAAATAAAGAAAGAAAGGAAGGAAGGAAGGAAGGAAAGGAAGAAAGAAAAAGTCAGACCTTGCTATTACAGCTTCAGCTTAGATGACAGAAATAAAATGCTGGCCCCGAGATCTGCATGGAGTCATTCAAACAGCTTAATAGCACAGGGGATAAATCACTATTATTATTATGAAACAGGAGACAGAGTTCTTGGGACCTGGAACTGTGCAGCTCAGCTCCAACTGCTGTTCAACATTCAGAACTACCAACTTCATTTCCTCCTAGCACGTAATAAATAACACATCTACCCAACATAAAAGCATTTTTATAATAGCAGTAAAGGAACTGCAGAGAGTGTGATTATCATGAACTAATAACACCCCACAGAAGATATGCAGCACAGATTGGAGATGACCTGAAAATGAGACTATGGTTCGTGTGGCTGGAACCGTACCTGACCAAGCATTGTCCCATTTTGACTGTGCTATCCCAAACTGCTACCACATTTTAATATTCACTCCCCCTGCCGCAGTAATTTACACAGAGGGAGTCCATTTATCATTGTGGGTTTCCTCTTTATGCAATGGCTTCTAGCACAAGAGCTAAAACGAATGCCACGTTTTAATTCATGGTGCTCTTATCTCCGTTCGTGCACCAGCTCACACTGCCTGTAGTATTTTCACAGCATCACACATCTCGAGGAAACAGAAGGGAAGCTCAGCTGGTCTCTTTTTAGTGATACTCTAGCTTTGCAGAGGTGATGACTGTACCTTCTAATGGGAGAGAAGGGGTTGCCTGGTGGTTAAAATATACAGCTGGCTATTAGCCAAATCAGATTTGCTCCATACATTTGCATAGACTTGTGTGACCAGTGACTTCATGCCTCACTCGTGCTGCCCGTGAAGAGGATCCTGCCTCATTCTGTTCTTGCACGTGACTTCGTTCTTGCACGTGTTTTACAAGGGACCCCAGCACATGTCTCAGTACTGGTCCTTGAATACCTGCACAGGGGGGAACTCTTCTGGGTACGTACTCCAAGGGAGCAATGTCTCACTGGAGACACTTGCACGTGCTCTGAAAGAATGACAAATCAGCCCAACAGCCCCACATCTGGTATCATTGCGAAGGAATGAACGGGAACACAGAAACAATAATTTAATGAAAGTCCACCCCTCAATTACAGCCTCACATAATAATTCTCAGACAAATACGTATGAAACTCACATGAAATACATAATCTTCTCACATCGGGAAAGAAGCCACAAAAGTTGTATTCCCATGGTTGAAGTGTCCTTTAATTGTACTTACCCCTCTAAATGACTTTATCTCCTCTATGATGGGTGTTTGATGACCAGAAAATAGCTGCAGTGATCCAGAGCAGTATTCTATGACAGGAGCTTTTAATCTTCAGTTGAGTGTTGGTATCCCTATTCCTGGTGAATGCTTCTTGATAGCGCTGTGCAGCAAGAAAGCATGGGCAGCTCTAGTCTTACAGTTTTTGGTCTGAAATTCAGGAAGAATAGAGGAAAAACTAGCCACATCTTGATTGAAAGAAGACAGATCTGTTCTCTGATCCTCCTCAGCCATCTACAGACAGTGAAAAACAGACCAATAATCTTGGTAGATCCTCATTAAAAAATTCTTTGTTTTGTTTTACTTGGCATTTGAATAAAAAACTGAAAAAAGAAGCTAGGTTGATCAGAAAGAATTTTTTTTCATTGTCTCAATAAAAGAAAATAAAATACAAAATCTGGTTTGCACATTTGTTCCACTTGAATTGGGAAGTTTTATTTCTGAGGGAGTGAGGTGGCCTAAGTGACCTAAAGTGCCTGCCAATCTCATTTTACTAAGATTTATGATTTGGGTCATTTTGACACAATTCAAACAATGAGGGGGTAGATTAAGCAAGAGGATATTTGCCTTCTACCCAACAGTTTCACACATTGTAAGTACTTTACAGTTTTGAGTAGGGCAAGCTTTAATATATAACAGAAGGATGAAGAGTTCTTCATCTTTTCTGTTGATGCTGTTACACATTGTAGGGACTATTCAAATATCCATCAAACAAGAAGAGTGAATTTTCTTGGAAAGACAGAAGAGATGTCAGGCAAGGTAGAACTGTGGTAAGGTGGGGACTTGGCTCAACCTCAGAAGAAGTCTGATATAATGTAAGAAATAAATAAAAGGGAAGGGAAGTGAAATTATCTAATTCAGAGAGCGAAGTGTAAGCCAATCCCAAACTTACTGCAGTGGGAACAGATTGTCGGTCCCTGAGGGAAGGAAGCAAAGGAAGCAACTGTATGCAAATGAGTATGATCATTTATGCAAATTATATTTACAATTGGTCATAGGATTTTTGTGGGCCCAGATGATTTCTGTGAGAAGCAAAACAGCAGGATCTGGGCTAAATTAACATACTAGTCTAGTCAGTTTTTTTTTCCCCCATAGCATAGAGATGTAAGATACTGGATCAGGACAAACATTTATCATGATGTTGTTTCCAATAATAGCTACAGCAGATGCCCAGAAGAGTTTAAGAACAGCCTAGGGGTGTGAGAAAAGGGAACTGTGATCCCCTGGGACAATCTTCCACTTTCCAGCAGTAAGTAGTATAGGGACTGCTGAGCTGGTGACCGCAGATGGGCTGCTGTGTTTAATAGCTGCTTGATCTGTGGACTTCCATGGATGTCTAATCTCTTCTTTGAACTCATATATAATTTTTGACTGCTGCAAAATTCTGTGGCAGAGCTTTACAGTTCAATGTGTGGCATAAAAGAAAAAAATAAAAACCACACTAAAACAAACAAACAAAAAAATCTAATACCAAGCAAAAAAAAAAAAAACCCAACCCCTTTTTAAATTTCCTGTCTGATCATTTCCTTGGGTGTCTTGCAGATATTGTACCGTGAAAAAGTGAATTATTTCCCCTCCTCACTTTCTTCACACCATTCCTGATTCCATAGATCTCTGTTATATCCACCATAACCATTTCTTTTCATTTTCTAGAGGGTGTTTTATGCCTTTGATCATCTTTGTCACCTTCTCTCTACCTCTTCCAGTTCTACTATATCCTTTCTGAGACAGCGTGATGTGAATTGAACATACTATTCAGAATACATGAATGAAGTACAGTGATACAAAGCTTATTTGGAGCCATCACTGAATATGTATAGTTAGGGTTATTTTTCCACATGTACATTACTTTGTGTTAGTAGAAATTAAATTTTCTCAGCTGTTTTATTACCTAGTCAGACACTACTGCAAGATAATCCTGTGACTCTTTGCACTCAGTATTAGATTTGACTACCCTGAATAATTTTTTAACACCTGCAAACGTTGTTCCCTTTTCAGATTACGTCTGGACACAGCAAATGTCCCCAACACGGGGAGAGCTGGGGTCTCCACCAGCACCCGCTGCCCAGTCTGCCCACAGCAACCCGGTGTGCCCGAGTGCCCATGCCTGGGGCAGCGCTGCCCTCTCGTGTCTGCTCCTCACAGTGAGCTGAGAACCCACTTGGGACGGAGACGGCAGGGCACTGGCCCCCACCACGTCCTCTGAGAAGGGGGTCAGCAAAGAGGGGTGTGCGAGCAGATGAGATTGTGTCAGAGCTGGGGACAGTTCACGTCACCCACCGTTAGGTCTACTGGTGCACGCTAGGACTTCTGTTGCCCCTGAATTAGGAGAGGTGGTGGAAAGGTCAGCCGTGTTGGTCAACAGTTGTCTTTTTTGTCATGGAGTCATAGAATCATTTGGGGCGGAAAAGACCTTTAAGATCATCGAGTCCAACTGTCAACACAATACCGCCATGCCCCCTAAACCATGGCCTGAAGAGACACATCTACACACTTTGTAACACGTGCAGGTACGGTGACTCCACCGCTTCCCTGGGCAGCCTGTTCCTTTTCATCCCAGAGCCTTACCATTCGTTGTACATATATGTATACTAGCTAATGCGTGGGAGATAAGATGGCCTCCCTCACTCAGCTGTAAAAGAGTGCTGAAACTGGATAAAAATCGGTTGCCCTGAAAAGTTTCACAAGTTGTGCTGTTTTCCAGCTGATAAAGATTAGGCTGGACTTGATACCTTGACATAAAATCAGGATGAAATTCAAGCTTCATATTTTTCAAGTCTTCTAAGCCAGAAGACACGTCTTCATGCATTATGGCAGCATGTAGAGGTGCTTAATATGGTATTAATTTCCTACCACAGCTGCAGGCTACTGGCAGTTGCCTGAGAGAGCTTTACCTGGGCTGCAGGATGCAGGCACTTGAGTTGGCTACGAGGAGATCTCACTGGTTAGCCCATTTGCAGGAGGGCCTGAGAGCAGAGTCAGCTCTACTTGGCTTTTAGCACAGAATTCTCCTCCTCAGACTCAGCGTAAACTAACCCCCATAGCTGCAATCAATATCAACAGTGTCATTGACATACAAGAAGTGTATTCCTTGATCCTGAATTCCTAAATCCGTGTCTGCCTACTCTATTTCTCACATTACTTTCATGTTACTGTGCTTACAGAAAAGATGCAGCACACAGGGCTGATTCTTCCTTATTTTCATCTAGACGGGCATTGCTACTCATAAAAAGAATAATTCTCTTACGTTAACAGTCACACACTGGTGTAAGACCAAGGAAAACAAGGCCAACATACACTCTTGGCTCCATTTTGCTCTCCCAGGAGGAAGAATGCATTAGATTCTTACCACATGATGGACAGAGAAATGGCACTGTGTTGACTGAAGCTACTCCGGATTTACACCAGGGAAGAGAGCAAACAGCTGCTCGCAAAGTTGGCAAGGAGAAAAACAAAATACAAAACAGTTGGAGCTGACAACAGCAGTGCTTTGTTTCTGGTCAGCATAATCAGATAGTGACTGCTTCAGGGCTGTGTTCTCCCCTTTTGAAGAAAACACATAGCATTTACGAGCTGCAACAGATCCCAGCAGGCTAAACAGAGCAGCAGCAGATCCTCTGATTCCTCCCTTTGGTGTTTGCTGATTCATGAGTGCTGATCTTACTCCGGGTTAACTATGCCTGTATTTATGCATCCACCAGGAGCTCCTCATGTTTAACACGTTCTCTAAATCTGGCTGTGCATCTTTTTTGTGGTCTAGTCTGGTCGCCTTTGTGTAGTAGACGGTGCAGATTTCTCTTTTCTGCCTGTATTACCTCAAGGACCAGTTGAATGACATCTTCTGTGCATTCTTTCAGCGCAAAACCTGTGCCAAGCACACATAATGTATATACCAGGCTTATGGCAGCAGGGATATACAGCCCTACAGCTAAGCCAAAAATAATCAGTAAATGTTTGTTGAAAACACTTACCAATGAAAAGTGGTTTTGACTAAAATGAGCAAAATGAACTGTAGACAGAAGATGTTCATTTTGGTTGAACATTTTCTGTGTTTAGATAAAAAAAAATCTCTTTTTGAAAACTTCTAACAAAATCGGGGAGGTGCGTGGGGTTTTTTTTCCCCTTCTGTTCCTCTATTTAAAAAAATAAAAATAATAATCTATTTCCTTATCTCTTGCAGGACCAATAGCCAAATTGTGGCTAGGGATATTGGGGATGGGATAGAATTTCTCAGTCTTGCAGGACTTCTCACATCATGTGACTGAGACTTTGTCTGTCCACTGTGCAGTAGTGGGAGAGGAGGAAAGTATTGTCTGCTCACCTCTTCTCTCTGGTGCCCATCTACTTCCCCTCTTTGAGGTGTGAGGGAAGGGATTGTTGTTCTCTCCTCTAGCTGGAAAATGATGTAAAAGCATCACTCAAAAGACAGAGGGCTATGCATTGCCCATAGCTGAGATTAGAACAATGCTGTGGACGGTTGCATTTCAAAATGTGATAAGGATATTGCATTCATTTGTCATTTTTTGGCAGTTCTCATGAACTCATGGTGAAAGTTTTAAAAGCGGGCTCCTAGCTGTGTTTCCCTTCCTTGCTCCAGAATAATCTGGCTGGGAAGTTCCCTGAACAAGAAAACAAAATTCAGTGTTGTGGTCTGTGGCTAGCACCCACTTCTTGACATGGTTAAGCTTGGCTTTAGGGCACTGGCTTCAAATGACGATGACCTTTAAGCCTGGGCTGGCCCATGGAAGGCCTGGAGCAACTGCTGTGGATATGTCATCAACAGTTTCATCAAGAGTCCTTCACAGTGTGGAAGTTTGTGGTAGGAGAATTCCATCCAAAAAGAGCCATGGGAGAGATTGTAACAAATCTAAAAGAAACCATCAAACCACAGTGCGCTGCAAGCCATTGCATAAGAGAAGGGAAAGGAATTGTAAAAAGAGCTTTACATTTCACTGGTGACTGTCAGAAGTGGAAGTTGGCCGAGACAGAGAAAGGATTTACTCAATTTCTTAATTTACTTGTTAATAATTCATTAGCTATGACAGTGGCAATTAAGCCCCAGACTAGCTTTTTCTGTCCTTTCATCTTTCAGCCTGAAAAGATGGACTTTGGCTAATCCATTCCTAGAGATCTTCTGTCTAATTTTCATTTCTCTTTCCTCCATTCACTCATTGCAGCTCTATTTCTACTTTCAATTACATTCAATTCTTCACAGCTTCCTTTCCCAGGCACGTACTATTATTGCTCTTCTATTTTCCAGTGTGAACCTCCTAGTGCCTTCCTGACATAATCATCCACTTTCCTGAAAGAAACCTGGTCCTTGCTCCATCGTGCTCTTAATTGGCTTTTGACCTTCCCATACCACTCTGGCCTGCCTGTTTGCAACTTTGATCTTCTCCACACTATTCTGCACTCCTTGTTTCCTATTCTGCATTTCCCTCTCTTCAGTGTCTTCCTTAATGTATTGGTTTCCTGGAATCCTTGCTCCTCAGCTTAATCAAGTGCTATTTTACTAACCCCTCTTTTGAAGGAAAGGCTGTTTTTCTGAGTCTGCATACGTAGATGACATTCCTTTCACCTCTCCTTTGCAAAGTTAAGAAGACATTGCACGGTAATGAGAAGGTGCATTAGAAACGCAGTGTGTTTGCTGTGCTCTACGAGATGGGCTTTTGTAGACCTTATGTGACAATCAGTCATTAGGTCTTAGCCCATAACCAGTTTATTTAGCTATATACACAGTATTGTCTCAGAAAGGGATAATGAAGAATATCATGTTAAAAACACCAATAAAAGAAAGGAAATCATCAAGAGTATAAAATATCTCTGAGTGTTTCCGTGAAACTCAGAAATAATACTTGGCTATCTTTCACACCATTTGCCTATTTCCCTCTGTTTTCTTTACTTATATGCAGACATGAAAGATAATTTCAACTCTACTGTGCTCTTTCTATATCTGTTTATAATCAGAAATACAAGCAACTTGTGGTTCTTCTCTTGGCTGGATCACATAGGCAGCGTCTGGGGTGGTATAGATCAAGCTAGCACCAGTGACACGGAGATATATTTATTTATACCAGTTGAGAGCTAGACACCAGGCTTTTCTCTGCAAGTGGGGAAAAAATAACACTGACTTTCTCCTACTTCAAGTGAAACTGGACAATAACAGGTTCAGGAATTGCCTATTCTAATTTTCCAGGACAGGATCTTCCTGTCTGGGTATTTATACAGCAGCTACCACTGTGGTATCTAAACCCCCTATTGATTTATTAAAGTGCACTCATAAAGCTCTCTGTATTTTTTTTCCTTGCTCTGTTATTTTATGTGGTGTTATTGTGGGAAAGCGAGGTCAATAGAAGAATGTTTTACATTTTGTTCTGAAAGTGCTGAGGTTTACAGTCACTCTGATGTGTTCCAGAAGCAACTATCACAATGTGGACCAGTAGCCAAGAAACCTCTGTCTCCTGCTTTCATGAGTTTCTTTCTATCAGTTCTTTGTGAGGAGTGGAGCTCCCCTGTGCCATCTCTCCAATAATACAGATAAATCAAACTGGGATTCTTGGAAACTGAGGAGCAAATTCTTGACTTCATACAAGAAGCCATCAGCATCAGCTCAAATGCCGGTTTACTTTCAGCAGTTACTTGTTCAGCAGATGGACTGTTGTGCTTTCCATCAGCTGGAGGGTGTGTTTTGGTTTGGTTTTGGGTTTGTTTTTTTCCTAAACTTGGCAGTCACTTGCCTATCTGCAGTTCGATATAGTCACCAAAGCCAGGAGGTGTGGGGGTGGTTAAGCAGATGTGTCACTCTTTGAAGTTGCAGCCAGAGCTCACAAGATGAAGCGCAATGGTGCCCTGGTTGAGTCCGAGACACGTGGGACAATCTGGGTGCCCCCAGTGCACACGGGGAATATGAGGCAGCACTTTCTCTTTATACATGTGAATAATAGCAGAAATCTTCAATGGAATGGGAATACCACTGGAAAGGAAGCGATGCCTCCACTTTTCTCAGCTCTGGCCAGAACAAATTGTTCTTCATTTAACTGTGAGGCCAAGAGACTGATCAGCTTGAGTATATTCCGGGAATGGTAATATTTGAATGAGGTGATCCAGAGGGAAAACCTGCTCATGTATTTCTGGTGTTCTTGTCCATGATATCTAAGAGTTTTCACTTCACAGCGTGGTTGGACAGGATGGAGATGAAAGCAGGCCCGAGTGGAAGTATGCACAGATATAGTCTGGAAAGAAAGGGGCAAACAATAGTTACAAGAAGGCCTGAGGTGTGGCCAAGTTATGGTTTTCCACCATCTAAGGGAAGACAGCAGAATCTCAGCTCACCTGTGCCATGTAGGGGTGCAGACAATGGAAGTACACGTATCAGGTCCTTGGAAGAATGGATGTCAAGCCTCATGCTTTGCGTCACAATTGCTAATAGCAATCACTAACAGCTACAGTGTCACTCCAAAGACTTGCAGTATGTCCCAGGCCCCACGTAGCGATGCAATAACTGATTCCCACCCATGACTTGCTATAGGAAGGGGCAAATATTTCTTGATGATACAACTAATTTCTGTAGACATTCCTGTCTGTCCTCCAAACCCTCCAGAGTCCTGACTGACCTGTAAATTTTCTCTCATGGTGGGGAGGAGAGGAATGGGATCTCTGTAGGGAAAGAACATTACCGCTGGGCAGAGCTGGTTAGTAATAGAGAAGATTTCTGAACTATGTACATGGACAAGATTACACATGGTCATTTTGTACTGACAGGAGCAGCAGGGCTAGGTCATCCAGAATATTTGCCTGAAACTTGCATACTTAACAACAAAGCAAACCAGTGATATTAAAAATCCATAAATATTTTTGGGGCATTTTAAAACAAATTGAACTTAAACTGGTATCTGCAAAAACCAGTATGTTGTAAATTAAAAACTTCATGAGAAAAAATTATGCCAGTGCTCCCCCCCCAATTAATGTGTATTAACTGCAGCCAGCACTTGTTCAGCACTGTGCTGTTCTGATACTGGAACAGACATAAATATAATCAAAACCAGGTCTCTCTCCTTCTCTCTCCTTCTTTTCCATTCTGACCAACGCATTTTAATTCAGTCCATATGAATGAAGTTCAACCATTAATTTTATATAACCTGATCTATGCCACAGAATAAATAATACAGTATCTGTTGCCAAATTAGAACAGTCTAACTGAAATAGATATGTGCATTTAGTGAAGCCAAGGCATAATTTGCTTGAACCAATATTAGTACGGCAGCCAACATATGGGATTTTAAACCCAAAGTACATTTGTATATGGGCTTTTATAATGCAAATGGATATATGTTTTTCCAAACCAGTGTATATTCATTAAAACCCACCAGCTTCCTGAGTGTCAGCTGATACAGCAGTGGATAACATGCTATCTTTCCTCCTTTCATTTTCATGTTTAATGAACATCTTTCTAAACTTGTTTGGTTTGATTTATTTTGTTTCTGGCAGAAACATCTTCAAAAGCAGAATTCTTTCCTGTGATTCCAAGTTCACTCTTCTATTTCTCTGTAGCAGTCTGATGTAATAACACAATCTGGAAGGAAAGGCAAATTTCCAATACATACCTGTAATTATTTTGCAGTCCTCTCCATCCTTGGGATCTGTGCATTCTGAAATGGAATTGAATGGAAATGAATCACCCGAAGGAAGAGTTTTCAGAAAAGAGGCACTGAGCCAACTCTACCTCAGTTGGTCTAAATAGGGTAACTTATTTTGAGCTTTGGTCTGCATAAGCAAAAATGTTACTATCTTTGTTGAATATACTAATCCAGAAAAGTGCTTTTATCATTCACATTTTCAGCTGCTGAAAAGAAAGTTTTATTTGTGCATCCCTTGCAGGTTCTGCTACCAGATGAAAAAAACTTCAGGTTGAACTGTTTTGGTGTGGTTCATCAAACCAAGAGATATGTAGCTGATGGTAACTTTGGAGGAGGTGAGAACTGATGTCACTGACAATAAACTGTGTAATTGTATGGATGCATAGAGAATTTTCTTTCTAGCTCCAGATGTTAGTGTTTGGCTTATGTTTCTGGTGAGAATAAATAGGCAACCCATCCCATGTAAGTGTTACTGAGCCTGTACAATATGATCAGGCACTTTGTGCTTGAAGAGACCTTTTGAGTTTCTGTTTCCTGGAAGTATCATATTGGGCTAAAATAAACACTGAAGATTGACCACCAAAACGTTGGACTGCTTGTGCTGCAGGACCTTCTCCAGAAGTTCAGTGAAGTAAAATGCGAAGCCTCCAATGACTCCAACCAGCCTTGGCTCTTCCCCCAGATTTTGATGTCTGGCTCGCGTTACAGGGGATGTGGCTTATGGATAGAAGAGATTCAAACCCAGCTGAGCATACAGAAATGTATTCCAGGTGCTAAACTATATTACACTTTTCCCTCACTTTTGAATGCTGTGGAGATTGCATTTCTAGGGTATAAAACCTGCTGATATCTCTCATTAATGCTGTGTTGCAGAAATGCTAAAGAGGATATTTAACTTTACTTTTTTACATCAGAAATTAAGTTTGTTGTGGGTGATTTTGGTCCAGTTGCAAGACAAGTGACTCACTTTGCAGAGTTTGCTTGGAGGTAACTGCTACTCTGACAGGAAATCAATCAATATATCTCTACAAACTCCATCATGAATCTCTTCATCTATGTTCCCTAAGGTTGTTATATATATATATATGTTATTCCACCATATGAATTTTTCCCCTCCTAATCATTGTTTTTACCCAAAAGATCCATGTACTTAGAATATTGCAAGTTTTAATTATAATGATCACAAGCTTAAACTGAGTCCAGAACTGGAAACAATATAAAAGAGTATTCCTCTACCCTTCATCTGTCTTACATGGAAAACAGGCTAGTCTCCTGGTCACCAAAAACATATGTTTGTCGTGGCTTGACCCCAGCTGGCAACTAAGCACCACGCAGCTGCTTGCTCACTTCCCCCACCCAGTGGGATGGGGAAGAGAATCAGGGAGAAAAAAGTAAAACTCATGGGTTGACATAAGAACAGTTTAACAGGCCAGAAAGGAAGACAATAATAATAATAAAAATAATAAAATTACAATAATAATAATAAATGAATTGGAATATACAAACAAGTGATGCACAACGCAATTGCTCACCACTTGCCAACCAATGCCCAGTTCCCGAGCAGTGATCCACCCATCCCGGCCAACTCGCCCCATTTTTTATACTGGGCATGACATCACTTGGTACAGAATATCGCTTTGTGCAATCCCAGTTGGGGTCAGCTGCCCTGGCTGTGTCCCCTCCCAGCTTCTTGTGCCCCTCCAGCCTTCTCGCCGGCTGGGCATGAGAGGCTGAAAAATCCTTGACTGAGTCTAAACATGACTTAGCAACAACCGAAAACATCCGTGTGTTATCAACATTCTTCTCATACTGAACTCAAACCATAGCACCGTACCAGCTACTAGGAAGACAATTAACGCTATCCCAGCTGAAACCAGGACAACATTTGAAGTGATGTTCATCTTAGTACTTTCACATTTCTACTGTGTAAGTGTCTAAATCTAAATTAGTCTTGATTCTCATTGTAATCAGTGGAGATACAGTCAATATAGTAATATGGCTTAGAGCTGTATAGTCACTGGACTTTCACCAATGGAGGTGATCTCATCCTATTTTAGGATAAGATGAGTTACATTCTCTTGACCAGATTGATTAAAGGTTTGGATCAATTGCGTAAACATATGCCTGTCATGACCGCTGCGACAGCACCCCAGGCTGACCGATACAAAACCTATGGGAGACCCACGCTGTACAGGAGAGCCAACCGGGCATCTCTAATGGCACTAGATGTCCATGGCTGTGCTAGGCACCTCTGCTTAGGCAACTGAATCAAGTCATTAGCTAATGTGTTGAAAAGGGTCAAAGTGAATTAGTATCTTTCCTTTTTGCAATATTTTTGAGAAATGAGAGCGTTAACTCTTTAAAAGGCAGGCTAACTAGTACACTTGTTTGGAAAGATTAGGGTGAAATGCTGACCTCATGGTACCTTAAGATGAAGTCTGTACTGACTTTATTTCCCAGGAATTCTTTAGTTTCTCAGGAAACGTCATTTTTTGACTGTTCTCACTTAACAGTGCTACACTGTCACTATTGGGACTATGGCAGTAAGCATCATATGAGGATTTGGCCATGAATTACCCATTTATGGCATGAGGGCAAGTAGCAATTGTACAGACCCACATCAGAGAAGGACATTTGTTTCTTATGAGATCAGTTAACAGTCATGAAAACCACTTGAAATTAATAGAAACTAATTGAAATTAATGGAGAATTACCTGAAAATGTAGCACAAGTAGATGAAATTAATTGAAGATAATTGATAGTGACTGGAATTAATAAAAAATGGAAACAAATTTGGCTTAATTGAAATTTATTGAAATTGAATTAAACTGAATAACTCAAACCCTATTAAATTTAATAGAATCTAATTGATATTAATTTTATGCAATGTTTAATGGTAACATAACATTCTGAAAAGGGATTTTTATTAGATGTTTTATTTGTATAACACTATTTTCATATAATAGTAAGAATAAATTTTAACAGAAAAAAAATTATGCAGAGCGTAGAAACTTCAGGGTCCTTTTGGAACTGGGATGTCATTGGCATGTGATACTGATAACAAAAGTTCCTGACAGGGTTTAGTATGATAAAAAAAACTCTCAGGGATTTTATATCATGTTTGAGGCTTTTATTAGAGTTTAATGAGAACATTCTACCTGTTAAGATGTTGGCTTTGATTTGATGAATAAATCCTTGACCAGATATTGAATCCAGCATCTGTCTTCTTTATGACTACACTGTGAGAACCCTTATTTGTTGTCTTTAACTATGAAGCATTTTAAGTCTTACGTGCTTCCTTACAGATTTCCTTCTGTTGTCTTACTAGTGTTTTTATCAATCAACTATTTCCATCTCCCTCAATATTTGTCACTTGAAAGAACTAAATACTTTCATACAAGGCCATTAATAGATATATTCAGCGCTGTGTTTGAATTATACTTTCCATGGATGTGTGTTCTTGTAGTAACTTGCAGGAAGCTGAGACATGTGGAATACTTTTTACTGAACTGGCGCCGAGATCCCATTATTTCAAGAATGTGCAAGAAAGATGAAGAAACCAGAAAATCAGGAAGAAAATATAAAAATAAACCAGAATGTATGTTAATTGATTATTTCTCAAACTGAAAAATAACCAACCCAAACCCTACTTATGGTATATGTATGGGCTTTAGTTCTAATTAAGACCAAAAGTGTATGTGGAAGACCAATATCTTTCAGCAAAGCTGAAAAAACAAATGCTACTTTTGAAAAATGAATGTCCCTGTAATGGCAAAAAAAGAGACATATTTTAACCTAAACACAGGGTTTAACTTTTTTGGTTGTTTTTTTTTCTTTTGAGCAGGGACCTATTACTCCTTGAAAACCACAGGGAGGGCTGGATTTTGTAAAATGACTGATAGGTAAATAGGCATGAATGCTTAACACATGCCTGCAAGTATCAGTGGTGTCAAACAAATCTGGTTTTCCTATTCACACATGTGCAAATCCCTACTGTTCATACCCATCTGCCGATTTGATGGAAAAATTAGGCAAAGGTAACAGAATTGAATTTCTTTACTTCATACGTCTTTCTTTGTGGGACCTACACAACTGGTGAAGTTTAAACCTAGTTTTAGGAGACAAACAAGGTGGGATTCAACTTACAAAGTAGGATACCAAAAATTTAGGAGACTGAATATAAGTTTTTACAAACATGCTTCTGGTATCACTTCCCACTGTAGTCATCAGAAATCTAGTCAGTGTAGTCAATGAAGCCTAGAGTCATCCAGCTGACTAAATGCAGATGTCTTCTTTAGGTCAGGTTGATTAGATCTCTAGAATCCACTGAATATCTTGGGGCTTCATTTTGTCCTACACATAGCACCAACTGCTGCTGAAAACACGTTGAGGATCCAAGTTATCCATTTGACAGACATTACACAGGATCTACAGGATACTTGTAGTCAACTGGAGATCATGCAGGATGCCTTAGGACATCTCAAAGACTACTCAGTGCTTTTTTTAATGCTACTGAAACATGCCCCTGACAGTAATGGGAACTTACACACTTAGGTCACATTTAGTCATCTATATGTTAATGCCTAAATTTATGTACTTTAACCAACAAGTTGAATCATACTACTAGTTGGACCCAGTAATTAAAATCAGAGTAAATGGTAATCTATGCATTTCAATGGGGTTTTCACTCAACAGTCATTAAGTGGAATTTGCTGGCATTTCTAAAATGAATTTTGTTTGAGGGAAGGTATTTGCTTAGGATAAAGTGTAGGGATGTTTTCTGACAAGAAGGACAAATTAAAAAAATGGAGAATTTGGAGAACTAAGGGAGAAAAGAAGAGGCATGAAAAAAGGAGCAAGGGAAAATAGGAAACAGAAGAAAGAAAAGCAAAAACAGGAGCTAGAAGGAATAAGAACCAGATGAATAGATTCTATGCAATTGCCCTCCTGGACATACAAACACAGGCTTCATGTGTTCTTACGCAAATCCCCAGGAGTTTGCTGTGACATCCATAAGTGGTCGTGTATTACCCTACAGCTCTGATGCCACGCAGAAAACTAAGCAAAATTGCCTCCACATTAAGGTTCCTGGAGTGCAAACATCTTTATAACATTCACCAGGGAAGTTCTGATGGGAAACAAAGCACATTGTGAAGCTCTATAGAGAGCCCAGAAATGCACCTCAGGAATGAAACCTGAAACTGAAATCCGTCTCTCCCTGTTTGTCACTGTAAGTTAATGGTCTGCTCTGCCTGATGCACAGCAGCAGACAAGCCTCTTTGATGTACTGATTGTCTGGGTGATGGTTGAACCACATACACTGCTAGGTAACAGTTTGGATTCTCCCTGCCCCCTCCAACCTATTTACCCACTTCTGGCTTCCTGCTGGGACATGATTTCCTTTGATTAAGCACTTGAGTTTAATTGTAAAATGGAAACAGAAACATAAGACGCATAATCCTTCTCAGCTGAGAGAAAACATCAAGTGACTTTTGAGTGAGAAAGTGCACAAAAATTGTTTTCCATCTCCTGTGCTTTTGACTTCAGCCAGAAGTATGTGGGATGGTAGAGGGAGAGGACAATAAAGTGAATCCTTGGAGAATTTGAATTGGTCTGTGTAACCTGTTCCAGTGCTGCACTGCCTTCCCACACCACAGCCTGTGGCTATTTCACCATCTGTTGCCTCTGGAAAGAGTATAGCAACATTATCTTCATAACTCCCATCAAATGGGCTGCTGTTGGATCTCCTCTCAGCCTCCACTTCCCCAAAATAAACAAGCCCAGCTACTAAGCTTGTTGTAGCTCATGTTACCCAGGACCCTGATCATCTTGTGAACTCCCCAGTGGACTATCTTTAGTTTTACAAGATCCTTCCTTAGCTGAGGAACCCACATACTTAATAGTTGCCCATCCAGTTGCCCATCAGATTAGTCACTGGCGTAATTTTTTGAGGGCTTGCATGAAATAAATAATGTCTTAAAAATAGAGGAATGGAGGATAATTGAAGAGATACCTAAGTGTAAAAGATGCCAGAGATCTGTCTAAATATAGTTTGCACAAAAATAAGTCAATCAATCAGAGACAAATAACATGCTAGATGCTGATGACAGAATTTTTTTCCCTCCATTGGTTTGAAGAATCATGAATGTGCTAAATCACCTAGAAATATATACTGCAACAGTTTCGTGAGCAATAAAAGCATGTTGCAACTTCAATGCATTTCTCAGTCCAGTCTGATTTTTTACAAAATGCCTTTGATTGGCCAAGGAGATTTCTGAGGAGATGGGTTAACTTCTGTGAATAGCTCCGCTCATTCAAAACTGCTGTTTAGATATTCTGAACTGTCACATCATATCCTAGCATGAAAGTACACTTTTGCCCTTTCTTATAAATCCTGAATTACATTATAACACAGCTCAACATTATTCAGTTTTAGCTTTTTCCTCCTTCTTCTTCTTTTCATTGTATTTATTTATTTATATCCTGATAATAACATCCTTGGGGGCATTGTATAGGCAAGACATGTATCTTGGCCTCCTCCTTTCCCCAGGAGTGCAATTGCCTCGCGGTAATTATAAGATGTCGTATGTTATTATGAAGGTGCCTTATTGCTCAAACACATCAGGGATATCTGATAATGTAATTACTTCACCTTATAAAACTATTATAAATCATGCATGGGGAACATTTTTTTCCATAGCAAAGCTGTCTGAAGAATTATCACATTGCATGAAATGGGAATATCATGGTATGGCTAGCATTAGGTTCCCTAAGCCCACGGTACGCAATGGCAGTATTAAAATAAAATATTTAACATGAATGATTAAAGAAAACACATTCAGAAAGCATAGCTCCTTTCTAAAGGTCTAGGAGAATGGTTTATCATCTAAGTGAGCATATTCCGCACTTGTGCCTTCTGAGACATGAATAGCAGCTGCAGATTTACTTTTTCTCTTCTTTTTCTTGTCTTCCCTCCTTCCTCCTCCTCTTTCCCAGCTTTCCTGAGTGCAGTATAATTGTTATAAAATCAAATCAATAAGTACTTGAAACATTGGCCATTGTACAAAGAATTGTGCTTCTATTGGCCATCACTTTAATAACATCTAATGATTATTTCTCTCTCTTTCAGCCTTTGAGGTTTCCCAGCACTTTATTGATTGGGGCTCGTGACAGAGTTCTGATTATAATTAAAAATCATCAATGGGCAAACAGAATGCAGTTCTACTTAGCAATAAACTGAACGGATAATCACTAGGTTAGGTGATGCGACCGCAAAGTATTTCCAATAGTACCAGGTAGAGAATAATTGAAAGTCACTTGATGAGTCACAGTTCAGTAGGACTTTACTAAATCTTAGATAAAGGCTTTTGTGTCCTAAGTAAATAGGTAGTGTTACTGCTGTAAACCAAACTTTTTCACACCCAGGGTTCCTGATTACTACGGTGGACCAATTTTTGAGAATTTTGGCCTGAAGGTGGCAATATACCCCTCCAGGATTCCCTCAAAAAAATCCAAGACTAGGTCTGATAATGTGACAGGCAGGTGCATAGAAGAGGATGAAGAGGGAGAAGACCTTCTTTGACGGTCCCTGCCCGCGTATGGGCTTCTGAAGGTGTGACCCTGAGGTCAGTCCAGCAGTCACCTGTTATCTGTACCCAGTTGTGCATGTTACAGAAACAGAAGCTGATTCCCAGAAGAGGCAATGTGAAATGGCTGCTATGAAACTCTCCAGTGGAGCTAGGATCAAGTGAGGTAGAAGCAGGAAGAAAAATGATAAGGCTGTTGTTAGATAGGGAAGACATTCTAAGCATCAGTCTGAGTGCTTGGATTTAGAACATGAATAACTCCAGAAAGGCTCTGATCAAATTCAGCTGCAAATTCAGTTGATAAACTGATATTTACACCACTAAGTAAATGGAAGCAATGTAGTTTAATAAGAAGGAGTGGATAAAGAGTTTAGAGACTTGAACTCTTTTTCTTACTCTAGCTGCTTTATGATCTAAGAGCTTCTTTGTCTACCCATTAACTTTGTCCATAATAAGTACCTGCATCAGAGAAGATAAATCTTGAGTACCACAATGTGTACTAGATCTTTTATACCAAACATTTATTTTTATTTCGTATATTTCAAAAGCTGCATTTTAAGAGCTGGAAGCTTCTCCATCCTTTCATCCAGAGCTCCACACAAACTAATTTATAAGATGCATTGGGAATTGCTAAATGGCTTCAGCTCTGTCATAATATGCTGAAAAGCTCATCTATATTCCTTCTGGTTGTTAATCCTGCATCAAGCTCAATTGTTAAAACAAATATGAAGGAAGATGGTGTTTTTAATTTTATGGCCTGCCTACCATCGCGTATGTCCTTTTCAGTTTGGAGGATGCTCTAGGTAAGTCTGTGGAACGGGGATGAGGGAATCCCATTTTTCTCACAGTACACGTAACAACTCTGGAAAATCATGTTGGGTACATTCATCTGAATGACCCTTCAAACCAATCACCCTAACATAGCTCACCTTTGTGCTTTAGCTTAAAAACTGCACAAGATAAGTTCTTAAAAGGTAGGACAGTTGTCTTTTGTTGTGAGGAAGTTAAATATATGGGACCCACTATCAGTCTTCATATAGCCTTTGTGAGCCTGCATGAATTATTTACAAAGTCATTTTCAGGCACATAAAAAGGAGTCAGTAGCCTACTTAAAATTAAGTTACTTTATCCTTGCTCTTTACCATGCATTGGCTGGGAGCAATGGCCCCAGTCAACTGTCCATTATGCTTTCATCGTGCTTCTTTCCTTCTACCCTTGGTGTGTACAACTCACTTGGAAAGCAACATCCATAACCCAGGAGCCATCCTGTGCCATCAGCCTAGCAGCAAAGCCTCCCTGATCTTGTAGGAGTCTCTACACATTGGAACTGTAAAAAATTACTCACCATCATTGTCCTCCTCCTCATAAACAAATGGGTGAAAAATGTCCATGTAATAATGCAGAGCTACACAGTAGGATACTTAGAACTCTTCACTGTTATTTGTATATATAGAAGTGCAATCAGTGTCTGTTTTCTCATGTTCTGCATAATCAGCTGATCACCTTTCTTGTGTTTTAGACTGCTTAACACACAATTAGATATGAAAAGCACTGCATTTCTTTGCTAGTGCAGCATTTCGGAAGTGCTTCACTAAGGAATTTCTAGTCCTGGCAACTGGCATATATGTGTGTATGGGCTTGAAATCTGCCTCCAGCAGCCTCCTCTTTGTCCAGGCAAGGGGTAGAAGGAGTAATGTGCAATTGCTTCTTCTCAAATGGTTCCTGCACTCTACTGGTCAGCCTTGACATGCCACAGAAACCTTGCATTTATTTGGAGGGCAAGGCAGTAAGGATACGTGTGCAAAAGCACATGTGGGAATAGAATAAGCCACATGGATTCTTCCCCATATACATTACTAGGAACTGCTTAGTTTTCTGTGGAGTGGAAATTTACTGTGAGGATGTGGGGTTGAGTCTGTGGATCCAGATGAGAAAGCAGGTACTCCATGTCCCACGGCAACAGACCTGGTGCCCCAGTAAGTAATGCTTCCTTCAGAGCATTGCGCTTCCATCTCTCCAAGATGAAGCCACCAAGTTCACAAACAAGTGAATGGCAGGAGAGCCACACTCAACGTGTGACTGGTTGTGGTAACTCATAGGAGTCAGCAGAGTGGTCACACAGGAGAAAACTGCCTCTCTGTTTATATAATGGAGAGATGGAAACTGTGTTAGAGGGAAAAAAAGTGGAACAAAACCAAACATCCAATCTCTCACTTCATTTCCCCAGATAAATACTAACTTAAAATCTCCCACAATAGACACCTCCAATTTCTTTAGGCAATATTTGAATGTTTGGAAATTTCTTCTCTTAGTTAATTCTAAGTCCTACCTCTTCTCTTATGTTACAGGTCAAACTAGGAAATGCCCTTTGTACACACATCATTGTCTTTCTGTTTTTCGTGGCAGAGCTACATATGACTGATGCTGAGTTTTACCAATAACTGACACAGTACTATCAATTAATGTTTGCTGTGCCTATAGGTTCCTGCTGAGTTGAACATGTTGGCTGCTATGTGTGCTGTAGAGCTGCTTGCCTCCAGTTAGAATGCATGTTGAGAGGACAAAGTTTGAATATGATAGGTCAGCAGTGGCTATTCCTCAACAGTCTTCAAAATGCTGAGCAGATGCAAGACTGTACAATTGAACTATCATTTGCTAATATTGTGTAGTCTTACACAATGATACTAAACATCTGGTCCACTATCTACACTGCTGGCTTTTCTAGAGAGGACACTTTTACCTCTCTCTGTTCTTCCTGTGTGCTGAGGTCAGGCATGATCTAGTCTGGTCCAAAATCAGCGATGCTGCACTAGTCCTGCAGTACACCTGAAACAATAAGGACAGCTAGAGAGATACCAAAGAGGGCAGCTCATTGCAGCTATTTTAGATCATTACCTTGGGACTAGCTTTGTGTTGCTACATGTTGTTTTATTCCCAAACTTTTGCTGCCCACATGTCAGAACAGTGTTTTGGCTCTTTTTGTCTAGAAACAGTGTTGGTCATATTCCAGACCAGACTGGTCCGTATTTTTCATGTTGGTTTTACGAACTCTAAGGTGGAGAGTGATCTTTATTAGATGCAGCACAAAAGCTAGTACTGTAAAGTCATAGAAGATGTACAAAATATTGCTGAAAGCAAATGCCATGTATAGCCTTTTTGACTGCCAGACACCTCAAGACGTGCTTGCCACTCATCTTCCTGTGCTTACAGAGTTTTCACCTGAGGACAAAGCAAAGGGGTTCTCAGATGCTGCCTTTGGTATAAAGCAGTTTTATTTACTCCTTCACCAACATATCACACTTTCTTTGCATGTATGTTATCCCTGACAATGCAGAATGCCTCTGAAGGATGGTACTGCTGCTTTATTCATAATATCACAGAATCACAGAATGGTTTGGGTTGGAAGGGACCTTCAAAGGTCATCTAGTCCAGACCCCCTGAAATGAGCAGGGACATCTTCAACATCGGTTCTCATGTGTCATGGCCAGGCTCAGGTCAGATAGCTCACTCCTGAGTTGTGGTAGTGAACAGCATGATCCTTCCTAAATAACAGGCCTCATCACTCTGAAGGAATGAAAATTTGCATCATTGCTTGCATTGTTCAGCAAGTGCCTGTAAGCATGCCAATATTCTCCATTAAAAGTTCAAGCACTAACAGTGCTTCAAATATAAAGAGTCGGGGAGTACACAGGGAAAGGAGTCGGGCTATAGTCTACAAGTTTCCTGTTGAACAATGTGTTAATGCCCTGTCTAGCCTGAAGTCAGCTGGACTCTACATGAGTTTGTCTACACAAAAATCTGTGCAGCATCAAGGACAAGAAACAAGTGACAGGAACGTCTGGAATGCACAGCTTAGGAAGGCTGCAGTGCACCTTCTTTAGAGTCTCTTTTTCTGTCTTATTTTCTGGATGGTGGAAAGGATAGAAGATCTACAACATAATTGCATGTCACTATAAATACCAAGTCTTACAAGCAATGAGTCTGACTCTGAACTCTCATGCTTGAAAGTCTGGGCTGTTTTTTCTCACTAGCTCTGGCATATCTAAATCTTAGTGCAAATTGGGTGAAGAATATAAAATAAATCTGAAACCCAGGAATCATCCAACTGGAAACTAACAGAATTGCAACTCAAGTGAGATTTGGGAGATCCTATTTTCTGGCAAACAGACAAATATTCAGCAGTGCTAAGTCTATTTTCATTATTAAAGCAAGGTAGTTTAGTCTGTATGCCCATGTGTGTATGTCACTTGAAATTAAAGGTGGGTCAAATTACCCATAAATAATCTGGCTGGTCAGTGAACCACAGGGGCTGGCATTTCCCAGATACCACAAATGTTTTCCCATTCACTTCAGTTTCATTTTATTTAAAATAAACTATTTGACATCTAAAATAACTAGGGTTATTGCAGCTGGAAAAAAAAATATACTTGGAGTGTAAAGTGCTTTCCCTATTCTTGTTTCTCATAACAGCCTGTGAAAGGACATGCTTTGATTGATATGAACTATTACGACACACAGGAAGAAAACCGTATTAGAAAATGATCAAGGTGCATTGTTGCTGATTGTTCACCCATTACTCTAATGTATTGAGCAACCATGTAGTCTTGATATTACAAAACAGTCTTATACACTTAAGCCTGATATAATCCTACTGAAATCTGTGTAAAACTTTCTATTTCTGAGGGTGTTGAATCAGGCCCTAATGAAATTGTAAAAGCTCCCTATTTGTTTAAAATATGCTCAGAAGCAAGTCAAAGCAAGAGGCTTCCCTAAACCCTTTACAAAAGGCCTTCTGAGCAGCACAGATGAAGTCAAAACTCTGCACAGCCACTTCCCTTTGTGGTCTCTAATAATAATATATTTGCGAATAATCCATAATTAAATGAGAAGAGCATAACATTAATTATTTCACTAGATTGTTAATCAGCAGGGTATTCCATGCCCCCTCTTCCTAGTAGCTAACCTGTCAGGGTCTAATAATTGTTGCCATGAACGGGGTTGGGTTAAGGTCCCCGAGGAATGCCAATTCTCTTGTTCCATTAGTGAGAGCACATATAGATCATTTTCAGTACTAATCTAGGGCTAAAATCAATTATGTCTCTTGTATTTAAAAATTAAATTGACTCACCATGGGATTAGGATAAAGAGAAAAAATACATTCCTCCTATTATGTGTAATTACAATTGTAAAACATTTTCCTTCGAAATGTAATTGCTGCCTATAGAGACTGAAGCTGGAGAGCTTAAACTGTTTAGCTGACACATTCAGTTGTCTTTCAGGTTTTTCCTTTGGATTATTTAATGTGCTGAAACAGTCTTAAAGACTTCTTGACTTTTAAAGGCTCCCAGAAACACCTCAGGATTTAAGAAAAACAAAAAGAAGACTGGACAATGAATTAATTCTGTCGTCTTATTAAAAACCATGATGAAAGTAATTTATTCTTATAGATGCTTTACCCTTTTAGGGAGAAAAATGATCAACCAACCATAATCTTCAAGTTTCCATTTTCCTAAAAACTGCTGCCTGTGTCTGACTTTCCTTTTCATTATTGCATTCTTACGAGACCTTCAAGAGTAGTTAATCAATGTTATGCAATATATATGACCCGCCATTCAGGGACAAGGCTTTGAAGGTCACCAGGGAGTGTAATATTGGTCCTTTCCTCTGCTGAGCAGGAATTCACTGAAGATCTTATTGTTCTACAGAATGGTCATGTAAGATACCGCTTAGATACTCAACAATTTACCTGCCATGCAAGTCTGGGGTAAGACTGCAATCTTACAACACTTTATCAAACGTTTTTGGTTCTCTGGAGACTTTCATGTTGACCATTAGTACCAGGTCTATGCATCAACTAATTATATATGCTAAAGAAAGTTTCATATAGCATAAGAGATTGCTGATGAGGAAATTGGGCTTCCTTATTTACAGATATATATAGATCTCTGAAGAAATTCTCAGTAGTAACAGTGCAAAAATAACCTGTATCACCTGTTAGACTAATCACATACTAAGAGACTGCTTATAAAAGATTTGTAAATTATGAGTGCCTTCCATAAATCAGTTGAAAAACAACAATATACTTTTGAGAAGAACTGTATCCCTGTGTTCATCAACAGTTTTCAAACTCTTACTGGTTTTGCCAGCTTTAGAAAAACTTGAAGAATAGGATGAATTGTTTGCAGGAGCATACACAATAAATGTCTCTGGTTTACATTTTGTTTCTTATTGTATTATTCATCAAGTCTAGTTACATGCATATTATGGATATGAATGGTTATCTGTATAGTTACAAGCACCTTCCAGGATGATGGTTTCTGGACAGCTTATTATTCATGTGGTTTATTTGCCATGTTTAGAAGTAAGCTCTGACCTGTGGATTCTATAACGATTGATTAGTCATTTATTAAGACATCTAAGAATCCATTATTCATCCTCCATAAATTATTTATAAATATACTTCTAATTTGATGCATGACTGCTATATTTAGAGTACATAAATAAGTCAAGAAAGGCTAACTCCTGCAGTATCCTGGCATTGATAAGGGTTGTATCAAAACCCAGTACAAATCCAATGGGAATTTTAGTTTAAATTAATATTTAGTATTGAAACAATGACAAATTTTACCTCTGTCCCTGCAAGTCAATCAGACAACTTATTTTAAATGTTTTTTAAATTATAGAAGTCCATCATTTCTATCACCCTGAGCAGAATGAAACACTAACTTTTGATTTGTGTGAAATTAATTCTATGTTTTCCAGGGAGTAGCAAATGCTATTTCTTCACAAATTTTCTACACAGACATTGCAAGGTATTTACATTTTTCATAGCTGTCTGAAAAGGCTGAAGTGAATCACAAGCATGCTGAAAATCCATGGGTGGTTTGACTTCAGCCTGGTTTAATAAACTCAATTTTTGAGGTTCATGAAGGATTAATGGATGTGAGATGGAAATGGCTGTGCCTCTGGGAAGCCGACAAAATTCTTGGCCTTCATCTGATTCCTGTTCTGTCCTGTCCTGTCTTATCTTATTCTATTCTGATTCATCATGTAGCGCCTGAGTCAGAAGACTAAGTATTTATCCAAGTTGCTTTCTCACTATATCAGACAAAAAACTTTCAGTAATTTTTTGTTAATTTCTGTTTTATAAAAAAATACCCATTTCCATGTAACTTTTCAGAGCAGAGGGAATCTAAAATCCAGGAAGCACTCTTAGCACTTGGAGTAAAAGGCGATGAGGTGGATACTCGTCTTTCTGAGGTCATTATGTAAAGTGGTACCCGAAGGAAGAGGTTGTGAAGTACTGACCACAACTCTTAGATAACATGGGTCACGCCACGAGGCATCCCAAAGGTAAAGATCAAAACACTGAATTGCATTGCATACCCACACAGGGAGCCTGGTGAACTCACAGTTTCTTAAATTCTGGTCTAACTGGAATTACCTAAAAAACTGGAGGGAACTGGACATATTGTACTAATTTACTTAAGCTGAGAAATAATTAACAGAAACAATGGAAGTAACGACACACACTCGGTAAAAACAGTGAACAAAAACATGTGGAGATGATTGGCACATCCAACTTCCAAGCTAGGGTGATTTTCTTTGCATATGTGTATTTTTAAGTGACTAAGTTGAATAGCATCCATTGCTGTGTGGGGTTTTTTTTCAGAATATATACAGAAATACCCTTTTTCTCTTGGGCAAAAACTGGGAAAGATCATCTCTTCATTCCTTTCATCTCTGCCGCACCAACACTCATGAGTGAGAGTCAGCACTGGGACTTTTACTAGCTCTGGCATCATCAAAAATTGTGTGGCTGGTAATTTGTATAGTTTTTTCTTCATTATACAGTGCAAATGAAATAAAAGTACTGGGCTTACAGAACATGATCTGGGATATGATTCAAGGGCAAGAAAAATCTATGTTACTGATGAAAATAAAAAAAAAAAGTGTGACATTCAGATCACAGAATGACTACACGGAATTAGAGGAAAAAGTGTTTTAATGCAGCAGACATCAAACTCCAGCAACACTATTTTTTACAGACCAGATGCTCAGCTTGTTGAATTGTAAAGAGTGTTGGTGACTTTATCTGACGATCTGCCCCAGTAAAAAAGTCATTTCTGACTATAAAACTTTGTCTCGTATGATGCTATTGATTGCTCCAAAAAGATTTTCTTTGTCTCTGAAACTGCCCATGAAGAAGTGTTTCTGGGGCTGAAGCTCAGATGCTATTGTAAACAAGTATTAGTCTGAATTTTCAGAACTGGAAAGTGACAGAGGTGTTGCAAAGCCCAGCAGAAATAAGAAATCATCATCATTGCATGAAAATCTACATTTTACACTGGAAGGTAGATGCTAGAAGGCACAGCAGAACGGCATTTTGTGCTACATTCTTTCCCTGACTCTGCCCATCAGTGAGATATAACTTGTGAAAAATCCGGAGGAGCGGAGAAGGGGCCAAATTTCGAATGGCAGTGAAAAGTGAGATACCCTTTTCCCTTCATGCAGAGGTGACCAGTCTATTTCAAGTCTGATCTTGTGAGACAATGGGGAATATTGTACTGCCTCCGCATTCTCTGCAGATAACTATCACTCTCCATTACTGTCAATATGCAGGTGCCAAAATAGATATTGTGCAAATACAAGCTTTAGAAATGCAGGCAGACAGACTGTAAGAATATAACACTATTTGTCAGCAGTAAGCCATTTTAAAACTCGTAAGGTTTAAACAATTATTTTAAATCCCTTCTTGGTATAACTGATGCATAGAATAATGAAAGGGAAAGAGCGAGTGTACCTGGGTGTTTTTCATGGATTATTTCCTTTTGCTTGCCCTCACCATAGAAACAAGAAGCACCATGTCCCAGTGACATCTGACTCCCTCGCTATCTTTAAATGCTTCCCCAGATAATACATTATTGTGTTTGTAGCATCTTCCCTGTGCTTCCCACAGTGGCTTCAGAAACACTGGTTTGTTGACAAAACAAATGAGCCTGAGACATTGCGACGAAGGACACTCTTCCCCAGAGTTTTCTTGTAGAAAGGGCCACTGCAGTAGCCATAAACAATCTGTTTAAAGCAGAGGCAGAGGGAAGATAAGAAAGCTGGGCAATTTGATCGGCTATACACGGGGACTCGGAATCTTATTTGACTGGAAAATATCTGATTGACCTTGAACCTGAAACAACTTGTTGGGGGATCTGTTGGTTCAATTGCTCCCTGTCAGCTCCTTTGCGAGCAGCACACTGTTTCTCCCTTTCAGATTTCATCTTCAGAAAACCAGACTGATGGGAATGTGATAGCACTGGGCCAGGGCAAGGGGGACCGCACCTTTGGATAGGAGGAGATCGTATTTACAAGAATTTTTTGCATTTTCTTTTATGTAAAATCTAGTGACACCTACTGAATCAAAAGATATGCAAGATGTGAAAAGGAGGTTAAAAAAAATCGCAAAAGAAATATTGTGGCAAAAGTAGTCAGGCCTAATGTCAGCTGATTTAAATGCATAAGCATTTAAATGCATAAGCATGTGATGGGTTGACCATGGCTGGACGCCAGGTGCCCACCAAGTCGTTCTATCACTCCCCCCCTCTTCGCTAGACAG
>JANZLQ010000079.1:77606143-77625119 GCA_026212715.1 Elanus axillaris | reverse complement strand
CCAGCAGCTTCTCACAGAAGCCACCCCTGTAACCCCCCCCCACTACCAAAACCTTGCCACAGAAACCCAATACAAACTAATATAAAGATAATTATGATCAGGGAACAATGTAAAGAGCTAGATATAGGTTCAGTCTGTTAACTTTGGGACAGATTCTGAAGTGTTATTTAAAATATACAGTGCATTACTGTGTGAATGATCTTGATTTTGATGAGAGAATGAGATTATTTATGCATTAAAATACTTACCCATGACATCATATGGCTATTGGGTACTTCAGGTGGTGCCTTTCATTCCCGCCAAAGAAAGAATATTCATATATCACTCCTGTGGTCTGAGTAACCCACTCTTAAAGATTTTTAGTATGGGAAGCTCCAGAATTTCCAAGACAGTCTCTTCTACTGCTTTCCTACCTTCATTGATGCAAGTTTCCTTAATTCCCATTTTAACTTCTTTTTGCTGAAATTACCCATTGCCCTACCTGCCAGGAACATCAAGAACAGATTGTTCTCTCTTCCTCAGCGGCAGTCTGCTACAACTGTGTAGACTACTATCAGCAGCACCCCTAGGCTATCTTCTCTAGACTAAACAACCTGAATTCATTCAGTCTTTCTGCCTAGGTCATTTTCCTAGGCCTCTTCTGACCTCCCTTCTTATTTATCTTTTCTGAATTTGCTATACCCAGACCATACTTTTCTTGAACTGATATGTTCAAAACTGCTTCCAGTACGATATTGCAGTGATGTCTTAAGAGTCTGGAGATAACAGAAGACATCTTATTGCTAAGCACTGTTAATAATGTTTATTTTTGATCATTACAAACTACCCTTATGACATACAGAACTGATTCATCTACCCCAGAGAAAAGAAGTTACATTATCTTGCCCAAAGACCAAGGCAGCTACAATGGTAACCAGTTCTTTCAAAGATATAAACTACTTTAACTCTATTAACTTGAAATAAAAATCAAGTCTACCCACTAAGTAATTCCGTCAAGTCCATTTCATTTTTTTTAAAATGGCACAGCCACACGATAACATGCCCAATTGCCCCCAGTGACTGTAAGGAGTACGTAGTGGACTCAGATAGCCACCTTCCAAAAGCTTGAAGGTAGGCAAGGTGAGAGTTACTTTCAGTCATTGCTTTTGTGTTTTGCTAGTGGTGTTGCAGAGTAGGAAAAAATATCTTGGCACAATCCCTTGTCACTTCCGTGCACTGCAACAAACTTGCCTGCCTAATACCAGACATTTGGTTTTCGCCGCTATTTGTCCCAGGCATTTCGGAAGCCAAGAAACTCTAAGAGATGAGACTCATGGTTAAGTTATTATATCTTATGTATTACCACACATCAGCTGGGCCACAATCCACGTTCATACTCTTACACTGCAGCAAATAAGAGGTAATTTGATTTACCACATAAGGGAAGGGGTTAATCCCAGATGAGAAATTTTAAATTTACTGATGCTAAAGCCTGCGTATAAGAAGATATTGCTGCTTAGGTGACAAGTTTAAATTACAGAGTGAGGATCCCTTAAACTGAAGCAATTTTATCAAAAGACAAAAGAAGATTATATTTTCTGAAATTAATCTTCTCCAGTGTTTTTGATGGTTCACAGGAAACAGCTAAAATATAACAGCAGCTCAATTAGCAAAATGAATTTAGGTATTAGAAGACCCAGTATTAATGGTGTTTAGTTACAATACCTCCCACTTACTGACATCATTACTGTGGTATGTCCTTGTCTTAAATTCAGATATCATCAAAAGGAATACTGTCATCTACTCTTTTCTTAATAGGGCTAATAGTGGAGGCAAGTCAAGCCAATAATATCACTGAAAGCTGACATAGCTTTCTTGTCTAAATAGGGTGTCTGGCACCCAATCCTTTCATGACCTATTTTCAAACAGGTATGAGAAAGGGACTGCACCCTATCTGATCTTAAGAAAAGGACTTTTGAGGAGAGACTCCACTTACAGGGAAAAGGTAAGAAAACATCTTTCTCCAGCTGAAGGTAGTTCAAAAGATTTCCTTTGGGATGTCTAACCACCTGTCTCCAAATATGTTGGTTCATGTTTTCCTCTTGAAAAGCCAGTTGGCCAGGAGATGTCTAATAGCGTATGATTAATGACCTACAAGATGAAAGTTATCTGACAAATTTTCAACCCTTCAAAAATGTACAGAAAGAAGGGAAAAAAGAACCATTCCTATTGTGTCCTGCTCTACTCTAACAAAGTATGTGACCAGAAACCAGTTGCATCTGGAGAATATACTTTCTCTAAGAAAAGTTTTACAGGGAACTTTAGTTTAACAAAATGTTAACTTTTTCACGGACTAGAAAGACCGCTATTTCAGCACTGGATGTGACTTTTACAAGAAATAAGCAACCTGAGCATTGCAATTCTAAAAAAACCCCTTAGAGCAGGGTGTTGCTATGGCAGTACTGGCAGCAAACCAGTGGAGTGGAGACCAGTGCTAGCCATTGAGCAGGGCATTGCAGTTGCAGTTACATGTAAGTTGTGGGAGTCAAACCTTCTACTACAAGCCTGTGATCTTTTGAAGGTGTAGTTGTACTGCAAAGGTACACTTTGTCTCTGGAAGCCACAGAGACAGGCTTCCAGGCAAAGCCTGATGAGATTTCTGTGTGCGAATTGAAGCAGAGATGGAGAAGTTATACAAAGGGACCTAGAGACTTGAGAAATATGAGCAGGAAACAGTGAAATGAGATTCAGTCTGGATGGAACAGTGGAAAAAACCCATCATCTAATGCCTCTGGAGAGAGGTGTGCAAAGAGGTAATCTGAAACAGGCATTCAGTAAATGGAAGATGTGATATTTAGGTTGCAATAACAGTGAAAGAAACCTGTGGGGTGAGAATGAGCCATTTCTCTGGTAGTAAAAGACAGGCAAAGGGAGCAACAGAGAGTGTGAATGTGCTTTTGGGGAGTCCTGCAAGGAAACATGACATCATGGCCCAGGGAGGAGGCACAACACTTCTGTCACTCAGCCACGCTGGAATGATAATGATCCAAAGATGTTGTTACAATAAAAAAGAATGGAGAGAAATGGTTGTTTTCAACAAAAAAGATTGAAAAGCAGAAAGTGACTGGGGGAGAAGTGTCTGATGAGACAATCAAGAAGCAAGAGGGGGAGTAATAATTGCTTGCACAGTGTGGAAAGCTGTTGATACCGTGAAGGAAGGAGAATTATTAAGTATGGTCTAGGGAAGCTAGGCAGGAGAAATAGAAGAAAGTAAGTAGAGGAAAAAAATAGGCTGAATTAAGTAATTAAGAGTTCTTAATAGAGAAGTCTATTAGACAAAGAAATGTTCTCCTAAGAGACATGGCTGTAAGCTCTTTAGTGCAGGCACCATGACTGCTTATATGTTTGGATTGCACCTAGCACAGCCGGGATCCCGATCCTTATCTGATCCTGTGGGTTCTACTGCAATAGAAATAACAAACAGCCGTAATTATGTACTGTCGTACAGCAATAGGGGATACGTGCCGAGGCTGAATTCTCCTCTTAGTTACACTCTGCTGAGGTCAATGGGATTATTTGGATACAGGCTAGTGGTGTTAACAGGACAATTTGGCCCGGTTCATCTGCAAAAACAGAATATGTGTGGTTTCTGCTCCCAAATGAACCTACTTATTTGTTGTAGAGCCATACAGGCCAGACATTTTCCAGCTATGCAAGGGGGAATGTTTCATGCCCAAAAAACTCATGTCATAGGGCAGACTGGTAGATGCACAGAGCCCAGCACTGGAATGCCAGTGAGTGTTTCTTCAGAGCAACAAAATTTGCTAGAAGCTGCAAAGTAGAAATCTGCCTCTTCAGGACTGGTGTTCAGGGAGGGAGAGTGCAGCTTTTCCTCCCTTCTCACTTGCATTTCAAGTAAGTTCTTGTTCAGTGTCTGATTCTCCAACAGACAGGAGTGAATTTAGAGAGCAGATCCTGAGATAAATCATGCCAATCCACAGAAACAAGGACACTGGAGAACATTCAGACAACAGCCCCAGGCAGTGCTGTAGCTTGGGAGCAGTGGGTTGGGGGCATTTCTGTAGGTTATGTGGAGATGATAGCCTTCACTGACAACAACATAGTACTTCTTGTCTAAAGGGCTGGGGGGTTGCCTTGTTTTTCTCTGAGTGGACCGCATTATTATTATTATTATTATTGTTATCGTTATTGTTAGTATTATTATTATTACTATTTTAATGGCTAAAAACTAGGAACAACCGGGGCTTGTCAGAAAATTGAGCAGTTGATGAGAAAGCAATTGATGACAGCAGTCCAATTCTAATAATTTCCTGTCTTGCTTTGCTGGTACTGGGGTGTACTTTAGCAAAACGACTGAAATAAGTGATGCATTTTCAGTCAGCTTTATCCCTGACTCTTGTGCATCTGAGAAAGACCCAGCAGTGGGTTTGGCAGATAAAGTGGAAAGCAAGACAGGAACTACCATTATGAAATGCAAAAAGTCAATTTGAATGTCAACAGCAAAGGCAGGGGATGCAAGCTTTAAAGAGCTCCAGTTTGAGAAAATGAGGGCACCACATTGTGTATCCCTGACTAACTGCTCATGTTTCAAGCTTTAGAAGAATGCCACATTTAGATGCTTTTCCATTACACATTGATTTTCGTTATTTTAGACAGCAGGACTCCCCAGACTTCTTGCAGATGCTACATAGGTCAGAAGAAAATGCTGCCCAAAACCATGAAATTTGTGAATATTCAAACTTAATTGCATAAGTTTTCTCATTTGGATGGGACAAAACTGCACTTTGTCACTATTTGGGGAGAAATTCCAGCTGCAGTATAGTATTATATAATACCCTTCCTTTCTAAAACTTGTTTCAATGGGAAAATTGCTGTACAAAAAAGAAAGGAGAATTGTTATCCCACTTTTTGAGGCTGTAAAATCAGTGAATGTGGAGATGAAGTAACCTGCCTAGATTATCGGAGCCATGGAACGCTGCTACCACTAGGCTTCACTGTTTTTGATAAATAAAGAAAATTAAAAATAATGAACAAGAAATGTGGCTACAGTTGATCATTAAAGCCTATGAAGTTCTCTGCATCTCATTTAACTCAATTAATGTTGTGATACTGCAGAGATGCAACACACTTTGGTGGCCTGCCTTGGCAGGAGGCAAATGAAGACAGTTCATTGATTAAACACAATGGTTTTTACCATTAAAGTTGAAACCAATACCAAAATGTCCATCTTTATTCGTGACTGGGAGGTAATGCCCTGGTTTCCAAATCAGTTGCCACATGACCATATATAAGTAGTTTATATGGGTTTTTGTCCCTGTTTATCTGTATGTCCCATAGGGACCCTTCCTGTGAGGTGCTGCCACTCAATAACTTTCAAGCTCTAATTTCTTTCCTGACACCATCCCTGTGTTTCCATCATTTCCTCTCACTGCCTGAGCAAAACAGACACTGTAAAGGTATGATTCATCCACATTTGAGATGTCTGGTTTAGGATGAGGTGAATCATGCTTGTTTCTTTCCATTGACTATAAAGGGAGACAAGGGTGACTAATCGAGACGTAGATGTCTGTAGTGCAGACATTTAGTGTTAAGTAAGATGAATCCCACTCTCAGAGTCAGCTCAAGTCTGACAGAGAGTGTGACAGCCAGCTGGGTCCAGCAGAGCTTTGGCTCTGGCACAGCACTATTTGAAAGCATATTGCTTCCAAGACTATTTCAAGACCAGATAGCCACCTTCTCATGGTGCTCAGAGCCCAGGTTAATTAGCACGGAGGACACAAGCTGGTCCCATGCAGAACAAGGGTATCTCTGCATGCTTGTCTTTAATTAAGTCATTCTGGGGAGTTTGGTAGAGAGGCAAGGCACCGTAACTTAGGTTTAACATGATCTTTATGCTCAAGCATAGCATTGACCTTGCTGTGCATGAGCTGGCTCCATGCAGAGCTTCTTGTGGATGTCTTCTTTTCGTGCTTCCAAAGGAGTGGTGATGGTCTATGCATTTCCACAACAAAATGTATTTGTCACACTTGCTTCTCGAATTTGTAGAGAGCTAATGGAACTGGGTTTGTGGCAACCAGCTTAGATCTGGAGGCATTAATGGTTTTAGTGCATATTTTCTCTGTTGTCTGTATTATGCCAGACCCTATTACTTGAAGTACCTGTCTGAGTAGGCTGAATGGTCCATTTTTATGACCACCTCACTGCATATGAAGAAATATCATGGGTAATTCAGTTAGTCACAAACAGCCTATTACTTTCTACATGGAACCCAAGAAAACATAGAGGAGGTCCTTTGGGTCTGGAACAAAATTACTGAGACTGTGTCCTAACTGAGCAATAGCCATATCTAATCTCTTCTTAGAGTCTGCAGACTTCCTAGCTGGACTAAAGACTTGCAAAACATGCTGGAAGTGCTCTTAGCCTTGTTTTCCCAATTCTGCAGTTAACGGGCTAATGACTTTCCCATTTTGCCTGTACATCATTTAGTGATGCAAGTGGGCAAGTTGAACTCTCAGCGATGCCAGAGCATCAGAGTTGTCTAAGAGCAAATCTGACCTCCTTTTCCATGGTTTCTGAAGTTCTCTTTGCCATGACACCAAGCTTTTGAGGGACCTAAGAAATCCACAGATAAAATTTACAAGGAAAAAAAGCCAAAACATTACAAAACAATTTTAATTTATCTGAAATACATTCCCCTATCCTCGGCAACAGTAAATAATTCTGTGAAGGTTATTTTCCTCGACAATTTCCAACAACATTATGGCTTAAACAAATAACTCACCCAAGACTGAACACTGAATTTTGAATAGGTGGTAGAACCAAAACGTCCCCATGTATTTTGTTCTGAAAAATCTTGATCGTGAATTTTACCATAAATGTGTCAAAAAATGTGCCAAAAATTAATATGTATACTGTTTCACTTTTGCTGACATTTTTGTGTGAATGGGTTGTTGAAAAGCCCAGACCTACAAAGCTTAATTTTCTTAGGCATTTAGCTATTAAGCACTTTCAGAGAGGGTTTGTCAGCCAAGATGTATCTTCTCTCGTCCCCTCTTATTCTTTAAGTTTGTGAGCAAAACAGAGGGCAAATTGTGTTTTCAATAAAAATAATATTTAAATAAAATACTTTATTCCTATAGAAAGGTCTGTCTTAATGAAAAACACATTTTTCACTGAAAGCAACATTTCAAATGAAATATACACAAAATAGATGTGTTGTTAACAGAGTTAAGTCTGAGCACAGGGGAAGATGAATGATTGCCCTTGTAGTGTGAGGGGAAGAACTGAAAGACCAACAAGGGAGGCAGAATAGTAATCAATGGAAGCAATGACTAAGCCAGTTTTATTTCTAGCAATAGTAGAGGGAAAAACAAAGACACATTTAGGACATATTAAACAGGCATAAGTGACAGGATTTGGAGTCTGAATATGGAGTTCTTCCTTAATAACAAACTGGCTTTTGAATTAAACCATCCATCAGCGTGGTGTCTTCAAAAGGAAATGAAGCAAAAGCTGCTTCATATGCATCTTCCCACTAACAAAATTATAGAACATTACAACCCAGGAAACGGATCATCTGCTGACAGATCAGTTATGAGGAGGGTTTCCCATAACACTGACTATGGTCAAGAAAAGAATGAAAACATGTGCTTAACTTCATCTATCCATCACAGAAACAGAACTAAATAATCCTCAGTGTGATAGTCATTGAGTAGCTCCCAAGTTTTAATGTATTTATTCTCACCATCATGAAGTTGAAAGTGCTGTTTGTTATCCCTGATTTACAGGAGGGAGCTTAAACCCATTTAGAGTAGGTTTCTAATTCCCAGGGAGTTGAGTTCTTTTGAGGATGTGGGGCTATAGATCTGCATGGTGCAATGATTTGCAGCAGAGAGAGATGTGAATCACCGCCAACTGAGCCTGCTTGTAGGCAGGGCTTATTAGCCTGGACCCAGCACCATCCTAATGCTGTGGTGTTGCTTCCAGCCCTGAAATAGAGCTCCTGATTGCACGGCATTGGGTTTTTTTCATGGGCACACCAGCTCAGAATAATGCTAGCTCGGAGAATGCTGTGCTCCGTCAGGCAGTGTAGATTGAAATATCTTTGCGTTGGTCACCCATCAGTTCCCCAGCCTACAGCAAGACTGAATCCAGCTTTATGACTCCGACACTGTTGTCCTAGTCGATGCACTACTTGTCTCTAAGGAGCCAGATAGATTGTTCCTTTGGCTTTATCGGACTTATCTATATATTTGCTTAGAGATAAGCACATTCTCAGATGCTTCCTAGAGCTGGGGCTGAGACGTTACTACAGATAGGGATTCCTGGGAAACAGAAAAGATACTAGCTGAATTTCTAGACAAATGTCATTCTCAATGCCACTTGAAAAAAAAAACAAAAAAGAAAAAAAACCCCAACATTTTCTGCTCTCTTTTCTTTAAAACTTGTGAATAACTCTAGACAGGGATTCTAGAAAACCATTTCAGCTGAAAACAAGACATTAGACAGGAGTCAAACTTCCCATTGCAGCCCTTAGTAATCAACAACTGACTTGAGCATTAATGAACTAACTTTTCCATTAGGTAACAGCCAATAGATTGCTGCAGTCTTATATTGTCTCTGTGTTCCAATGTCCTAGTTTTCTCCAACTGCTAATTTAAAATGCTTTTCACTGTTGCAAAGAGCGTAGTTAACTGCTAAAGAACAATTTTATTGCCCTAAAACAGTAATATATTTGCATTCATTACTATGAGTCTTAAAACCTATTACTGATATAAAAGAGAGGATAACAACGTGAAGGGTTTGAAGGGCAGTAGATAATAGTCTGAAAAGGGCTCTGAAATGCCTGAAGTATCAGACATAAAATAGGAATGATAAACAAGTTCATTATTTGTTAGTGACGGTTATGCTGGAGGGAACATTTTTTATATTATTTTTTTCCTTTTTAAAGTTTTATGGAGAATATATTTCAGTCCTAAGCTGGGCATAAATTAAACATGTTTTACCCGGCTGTTCAGTTAAGAAATAGCAAGAACTAATGAGCTGTATAGTGGTAAAGCTGTTAAGCCAATGTGAAAGGACTCTATAGGGCAATCTATGAAGTATAAAAGAGAGAAAAGTCCCCTTTCCATAGCTATTTACTCCTTCTCACACATTTAGGTTGAGCTCAGCTCTATACCACCTTGAGGTATGTGTGATCAGCAGAGACAATCCTATCCTGACTGTTCGGCAACCATAAAGGAAAAATATAACTACACTATGAAGGGACATAGAGATTGTTTAAATAAAAAGTACACTTCCAAATCCTTCATTCTGACAGGTTTTAGGTCCATTGTTCAGTGACTAATTTTTTAGGTCCTGACCAGCTATTACTCTTAGAGGTTTTGTTTAAAGGTGGAGCTGCTCAGCTTCTCCAAAAACAGAGCCAGTGAGGGTATCTGGCCTGTTGAGAAGCTTGTATTTAAAGACAGTGTTTCCTTTGGAGAACCTTGGCATAGATTGGTGGGTTTCGGATCATGTCTGAAATTGAATGTAATCAGACACAGATTCCTCTTCCTCGCTTGGAAAATTTCTTCTTCAAATATTGCCTGATTCATTTGTCTTAGCAGTAACCACTCATGAAAGCTTTGAATTTCCACACAAATTATTTTAAACATAAGAGAAAACACAAAGAGAGGTCTGCAGACATTTGCAGTGCAAAATAAACATCTGCATTGCTTGCTTTACTAATTCTAGTGTGAATGGTTGAATTCTGCTCATTTTATTCTCTCTAGCAGTTGAGATTGAAAAGCTGTCTACGCTATTTCCTTAAACTATTGCACAGTATTGCTTCTCAAATGGTTACAGCTTCAAAATCAATATCTCATCCAATCCTTACATATTCCCGGGTTTTGAAACGGTAAACACTCAATAAACCCTAGCCTTTCAGCTCTTCCTGGGAAAAAGTTAAAAAGACAAGTTTAGCAGGACAGCTCTTCTTGAAGGATGCTCTGTAGAGATGGGCAGAGGTCTTTTGATTGACTCAGCTTGAGATTATATATCAAAAGTTTCACTCTTAGAAATCTAAATAGAACCAGATGCTTTATCAAGGGGTTGCAAGGATGTACTGGGCTTCTGTTCCCATCTTTGAATATTAATAATAAACTCACATTTGGGGGGGGGGGGGATTTCATATTTGATTTAGCTTAGAATGTTCGATTAACCCCCAAAGTTTCCATGATACTTACTATAATGGGATCCAGTCTGCCTATGATTTTTAGGTACCACTGCAGCTTTCTCTTCATCATTATCATCATTATCACTGTTGTCATCATTCCTATTATTATTGTTGTACTTTTCATTGTTATTAAAGCATCCTCATCACCAAACAAAAGAGCTTCAGCATTAAAATCTTATTAAGAAAGGATGAATAAGTGCTTAGTTGGTGCCTGACCTAAATTTTAGACTCCCTTTATAGGTTATGAAGAGAAATTCACCTGACCTGGTTTATAAATCCAGTTTAGAGCAAGATGAATCTTTCCCTAACAAGCTTAGAGACAGAGGTTTCCACTGTAGATGTTTCCGCTGGCTGACAGGAATCCCACCCATCAGTTCTAGCTGACAGTCTGTTTCCAAAGCAAACTCAGGCACCTTTTTTTTAACCCCTTCATACAACACACCCAAGAAGTTCTTTATAATGTTATCAGGACGCAGAAACCTGGTAACAGGTTTGTGTTATCATATGTTATTATGAAATTCTGATTTCATCAACGACACCACATATATTATTAGGCTGTCATAGGACAGCCTTGTCGATTTGTAGTTCTGTGATCAGCAATGAGAAAAGGAAGATTCAAAGGACCATCCTCTTCCTTTAAAATAACTAGCTATACAGTGAAGGTGATTGTGAATTGTGATGAAAGAAAAAGATAGATAGTAAGAAAGAGAAAAAGAAGAAGAAGGAAAAAAGAAAGGAAAAGGAAAAGGAAAAAAGAAAAAAGAATAAAATGAAAAAGAGGAAAAAGAAAAAGAAATTACTATGTTGAGTTTCCCATGCAATTTTTATTCAGCTGTGCTAGAGTCCCTGTGCCCACCAATCTGCACTATATTTTGGAGGCCTGAGGGGGTGCTTTGTCTTCACACAAGCATCAAGACTTTTCAAAAATCATCGACAAGACCAAAGAAAGCTAATTACATACAGATAGAGCAGAAACAAACCAATTGGAAGTTTCCTTAAAGATTAGTCAAAGTTTGTATTACTATAATGTTGCAGTCACTAGCAAATTTCTATTTTCTTCAGATCTAGCACTGATTTTATTTTTTTTTAACTGCAAATTAGTTTTTTCATTATATAAGGTAAAAGAAGGAGCAGTTGTAACTAATGTACATACAACACTACATTGTGACAGGAGCAGAGATGACCACAGTTAAGTCTTTGGCTGAAATGTTTGTTTAATCAGTCTCACTGTAATAATGATCAGGTTCAAATCACGACATAACTCATTTAAAAGGACAAAATATAACATTCAAACACCCCTAAGAAACCAGCCAGTCTCTCAAGATAGGGTACGAGGGGCTAAAACACATGGGATGTGGTCATGCTATATAACGTGGTAGGACTCAGGTTAACACAGTCATAGATGGATCACCCCGTCTGCAAATGGTGATTCCTCATAAATCATTATGAAAAATAGACTGACTGTGCTGGTTCATAAATTCAAGGCAAGTGTCTATTTCCATAAGGCCCAAGCAGACAGACAGTGTTAGGGATGCAAACATGCCACCACCACATGCAGTAGTTAATGTGTTAGCATTTTAACAAATTGAGCCACTTCACTGGCCTATTTATCAGTTCAAGCTATTTAGAAATGTTGCTACCATATGTTGTCCATTGAAATGAATGCTAAACACTGCATTTATAAATGGTAATTTATGACTCATAAATGTCTCTGCTATTAGAGTCATTCTGCCACTGTGAATGGAATTGATAGCAGTTTCTGCACTTCATGTTTTGTTTTTTCACTCCCCTCATTTCAGGGATATTGTTGATATTAAAGCTTTAGTGCCTCATAGAGGATGTTATTTAAAAGACTGCGTGTTTTAGAGAGGTTATTTTTGTGTGCTACCCACCCTGTAAATTGATTTCAGCTTCCGAGTAAACTTTTAGGACTAAATATTCAAAGAGGACCTCTGGAGTATGCGAAGTGATCAAACAGTTTTCAGTTATAAGAAACCTGGTTTAAAAACCAAACAAGCAAACAATGAGCTCCCTGCTTCCCTTCTCCTCCCCCTCTCTGCAAAGCTTTTTGCCAATCTATATTTACCTCGGTGCAGAGAAGTTGAGCCCAAAGTTACATCCTCTTAAATCCCTCTCATGACAAAATGCAAATGCTCAAGCAGATTTGTCTAAACGATTTTGCTGCTTCTTAGCCTTGGAATTAATTTTGGTCAAAATTCTTGACTAAATCTTTTAAATATACTTTATGAAAATGTTCCCTATATACTTTCCTGTGGATGCCAGTTCCTAATGATAACGAGCCTCATAGTGGGTCTTGTTGAAAGCTCTGAATTTATCAGAAAGAGTAATTTTTTTCAAGTAGGTTGATTATAAGTTCCAAGGTGACTTTTAGGACTAAATTTTCAGAGAGAGACTCTGGAGTGTCACTCCAAAGTGGAAATCATCTTGAAGTTTTATGCATCCAGAAGTTTGGTGAATATGATTTCCCACCACGGAAAAGACCTTGACAGGTCAGTTCATCCTGGGTATCTCAGACAGATCTTCACATGGCATGAGTTGCTCTCAAGAAGAGACTAGAGAAGGAGCCTTAAGAGTTAATTTAGATGAAATACTTGATTTTTAAGTAGCTCAAATTAGGTAGGTGGAATTTCAACCTGGGAAAACACTATTTCATGTGTCTAATGCTTCTGTACAAATATCTGAAGGCGTCCAAGGAAATTAGATTTGTGTCTAGAAGAACTGTCTCCAAATATATCAACTTTGAAAATACAAATCTGATACATGTGAACACAGATACACAGCTCACTACTCATTTTGAAAACTTCCCCCAAATATAGGGATGATTTCTGTAAAGTTGCCTGTGTTACCTAGACTGAGGAAATATGTATCATTGTGATTATGTTACCAGTTAGTTTTGAGACATCCCTGATGAAGACATGCCACTCTGCACTGATACAAATGTATTTGTACAAATGAAAGATGTATTTTGCACAGAACATAGTCCCCAGGCTCCATGGGATTGCACTTCTGATCAAGCAATATCGATGTGAAGCATTCAACCAGCATCTTGGTGTAGGAACATTGTGTACAACTTGATATTGAAAGTGTTTGGGGCTCTTATCTATTAAAAAAAAAAGTTCTAAAGAGCTACTCATGTAAATCTTAATTTCTTATTTGAATGGCTACTAGGCAGGCTGAGTTACGATGGATAACAATAGATTTGACATTTTGTGTCCTTTTTTGAATATGACCTGTGTGACTATGGGCAAGTCATTTGGTCCACCATGTTTTATTCAGTTGGGTAATAGAGATAATTGTTCTTTCTTATTTCAGAAAGGTTATGAAGAAAAAATCTGTACCTGAGTGTGACCTACCCAAACACTGTGACTGTGATGGTCAAGGAAAAGGATGGACAGAAAATCATTAAACATAAAATGATGAGAATTTTGGGTCAGATAATCATCTCAGTGAGAACCTAGTTCTCACTTTAAGGATTCTGATAATATTGTCTCAAAAACACCTGGCTCAGGATCTTGAAAACTCTTTCCATGTCTAGAATAATCCCTCCAAGTGGCCTCTATTATTAAAAAGAAATTTAAAAAGATCAGATCTGCTCTTACGGGTTGCAAGTACATAGGATGTTGAAAAAGAGGCTTCATTAAAAACAGGTTGTGTGGAACAGGTAAACCAAAAAGCAGCTATTAAAGGGATATGTTATCAGTGGCAATAATACTAAGAAGTCATCTTGCAACATTTATAAGGAAATGTCTTTGAAATACCTTCTACAAACATTAATTAGTCCTAAAAATTAGACTTCCCCTGCAAATCACAAAATATTTTATCAGTGGAACACAAAGAAACAAAATGACTTGCTCAACATGCTGACTTTCAGATGGCAAAATCCAGAGCAGAAGGCAAGACTAGAGCTCCCTTTTGCCCAATTTTAACAAGCATTTGGGGACATTATATGCCGTGCTTCTGGCTTGTGCTGTGAGCGTTATGGCTTTTACAGCTGACGTGGAGTCCTGTGTGGTCAGCAGACGAGTGAGAGTGTTGAAGGAAATGGAATTGGTATCATGCAGTTTTATTTCCTCTTTTTAAGTGTTGTTAATTGTTCTGTGGAAATGCCAGTTTGGGATTGTTTCTTCAGTTTTTCAGGAAACCTTTCCCACTTCACCCCCATCTGAAAGTAAATGGCTTTTTTGAGTTCTCGACAGAAAAAAAATTAAAAGTTGGGATTCCCACTGAAATGTTTCTTTTAGAGTCTATGTTTTATTTATTTTTTATTCATAACAACATCTGTTTGTTTGTTTGTTTTAATGCTTATGAACTGCCAAAACAATTCATCTATTTATTTTGCAAAGGCTAAATTAAATCCAGACTTCAGAGCTTGACTTTCAGAAGTGCAGGCCACTCACTGCTCTGGCTAAAGTAAAAATCACGTTCATGAACTCAACACCTCTGACTCATGAAAATGTTACTCAGAAATGTTTGACTTTGTTTTAATAAGTCAATTAAAATATTTGCATCCAGTGACTGAAAAAAGAGTCACTTTTTAAAGAACCAGTTAGAAGTCTCGTCTGTTATGTATTGCTAAATTAGAGCATCAATACTTTACAGCCAGTGTGATTTTCATTCAAAATCAATAAAAATTAAAACCAACAGATGGCAGGTGTTAAAGAATATTTTCTGGCAAAGGAATTGCTTTTCAGCTGAATAGAAAAATTGGAGACCTTATTTATATTACTTCTAAGTTGGACCTGCTCTTAGAGAGCTTCTGTGCTACAACTGCCTTCTGTGGTCCTTTCCAATTCTGAACTACTCATGTGTGTGAGTAGACAAGGACGTTATTGTACTGTTGAAAAGGGGTAAAATACTGAAGCATAATAATTCCAATGCAACTTGGGATTTTTTATGCTCAGTGTTTTATGCTTAGTCTTCCAGTAGTAATGACACGTAAAAAAACACAGAGAATAAATTAGATATTAGATTTTCAAATTGATATTGTTTCATTCTGAACAAGGTGACAAGGGATTGAACATACACAGTTTCAGTATGCTAGAGTGACTTCTGACATCTAATAAAGTCAATGGGGAGAAATGGGCATTTGATAAGAATGATTAATTTGACCTATTTTCAGTGTCCAGAGAGGATGAGGTGAACTGCAACCTAGCCTGCCTGTTCCTAAACTGACAGCAAAAGGAGCCTAAGGTGACTAGCACAGGCGTATAGATCTGGACTTTAAGCTTTTTTCTTTTTATAAGCTAAATTCCAGAAAAAAAAATGTTTCACAACCTTGATGTTTCTCACAATAGCCATAAGTAACAGAGGCATCTAGGGGAAGATGACAAAAACAGACTTTTTTTTAGAATTATATAAAAATCCATGAAAGCTGAATCTGACCTTAAAAATTAATAAATAAGTAAATAAATAATAATAAAAAGAAATAGAAGAGAAAATGGCATGACTGGAATACAAGTGTTGATGTGTTTTCTTTAAAATACTGCTTCTCAAAGAATTATCTAGCTATTTTAAAGCCAGGTATAAGCTTCAGGACAACTGCTGCAGAAAAGCCATCTACTAGACTGACTGTGGAAGTGGCACAGTCTGTCTGCTCAGAAAAGAAGGAACCCACTCAAACCTGTACCGTAATGGTTTCCAGAATGCTGTTACCAACTCCACAGGGTACCTCTGCCGTGCTGACAAATTCTAGGATATACACGTCGGCTTCTAAATATGGATTTACAAGTTTAATTTTAGGGACATTTTTTGTTTCATCCTGTCCTTTGAATACCAGCAGGATGCTGATATAGTATTGACTTTGTTTCCACAACCAACAGAATAAAGACTTTTTTTACCATTTCTGTTAACAATTGAGTACACAGTGATCTGTAAATATTTTCTGCTATTAATGTTGATTTCCCAATACAATTGTTCACTATAGTAGTTTTATTAAATGGAAAGAGGCCGTGGCAGCCAGAAAATGAAAGAGAATACATTGTTATAACTTTTCAAGTAAATATTTCTCACTGCTGTCTCATCTTGAAGTAACTGAAATTATCAATTTTCAAAAGCTGAAGCTGTGTTTTGAGGTTGCAGCAAATGTCTGAAGCATGAAGGCAAAGATCTGTCCCACATCAGCCTAATTTGTCTCTGAGACAAACAGTGGCCTTCCAGAAGCTTATTTTGTTCTCTTTGAAGCACCTCTTGCTAGTCATATGGGTAGTCATTCCAGTCCATCTGGCCATTGTTGCTAACAATTACTGGAAACCAGAAATTAAGGGAAGAGCTATAAGACTAGGCAAGCTCCTGGTGAGACTTTCCTCAGCATGTCAAACTCTGTAAGAAACTTAGAAATTTCAGTGCCTGGAATTCTTGAGCTAGGTATTTGCATTTAATAGCTATATTATTTTTCCAGGACTTTGGGAAGTGCAGTCTCCCCTTGAGCTGACATCAACTCATAGCACCAACAGCATCCCATGGCATCTTAACTGCATGTTGTGCAATGATGAAATCATTCTTGTTTCTTTAGAACCCACCCTCTGACAGCCTCCTTTGATATCCTTACTTCTTTCATTAGAAGATGCAACAGAAGTCTTTCCCCACTGACCCTCTCCATGCCACTCACAGCTTCATAGAAGTCTGTACTTGTTCCCCTCAGCAGCCACTTTTCAGGCTGAAGTTTCCCATATATCTCAGTGACTCCATAGGTGAAAACCATTCCCCACCTTCCACCTGTCTGACCACTGTTCTTTGACCCTCCTTGACTGAGACACTGCGAGTAATGAGGTTTTGGGACAGAGAAACAATGATGCTAATCCAGCACAACAATTCCTGGGGGTCTTGCTAGTCAAGTCAAGCCCTGCCAATTTATTCCTGACAGCTGTCAGGAGTTTCGTTGCAGATGTTTTCAGTTTAGGGATTGTTATTATACCCACTGGAAAACCATTTCACAGACAAATATGCCTCTGCATTAGAACTTTCTCCCCCAAAATCCTGTAATTTAATTTGCTTCACTTCAATAAGAAAAGCTAGGAAAGAAAAAGGAAACAAAACTTACAAAGTAAAAGAGAAAATTCTTTCTTAGTTATAAGTGTCTCCATCACTGGGAGAATGAGAGGCTGAACTGTTTCTTTCCATGCAAAGATGTGTGCTCTTTCTTGGACTTTGAGGCCAAATCAGACAATCATAATTGTTTCCTCCGAGTCTTTTGTTTCTTCCTTGCTGAGCTAAAGAAAAACAGCCATGTCTCAACAGCAATAGGATATCTCTATCTGTAGATTGTTACAATACTGAAGTTTGACTGCCAAGTATAACAAGAACCAGTAACAGAGAGGTCTAAGGTGGTATAGATGCACTGATGTTATGAACCTGTACACTGGCAGATGGTTAGCTGGCATACCAATAAATGTAGAGATAAAGGAGTAATTAATTTTGGTTTTGAAAGGTGCAGCAATGGAGGAGGTCCCAAAAGCCACTGTTAAAAGCTGGAATTTATACATAAAATAAAAAGATCTACATAGGAGTGAGTAATTTTCTTTATGGTCCTTTGGTTTTCTTTACAGTTGCAAAGTCCATACACACTTGTAGGACACAAATCGTAGATTCAGACATGTTGGAAGGGACTCCTGGAAGTCTCTAGTCCAAACCAGCTCTCAAAGCACAACCAGTTAGACGAGGTTGCTCAATTCATTGCCAGTCAAGCTCTGAATATCCCCAGCAAAGGAGATTTCACCATCCCTCTGGAAGTGCTTGACCACCCTTATGACCATCCAGATTGTTTTTCCGAATATTTAACAAAAATTTCCCACATCCAACTTGCATCTAACACCCCCACTCCTACCCCAGTGCACCTTCAAGGAGTCTGATTCCACCTTTCCTATACTCTCCCATCAGGAAGTTGCAGACAGCAGTAAAATCCAGCTTAGCCTTCTCTTAAAGCTTAATAAAGCCAAATTCCCACCTTCTCCTTGCACCTCCCAAACTCTGCACCCCTAAGCATCTCCAGCTCACACAGGCCAGAGTGCAGCTGGCCACCTTGACCACACAGGCACACTGGTGACTCCTCCTCAACCTCTTGCTCATTCAGAACTCCCAGCTATTTCTCTGCAAAGCTGCGCTCTATTCAGTCAGCCCTCCCATCCTGACAACTAAATAGATTGAGACGGATTGCTCCTACAAGCAGCTATTTCTCTCCATAAACTGTAGAGGCAATCTAGACCGATTAGCTCAAGTGAGCTATCTACACTGAAGATGCCTAAACTTAGGTAAGAGGCATGTTCCGTAGACTCCCTGCACTTGGTTGACAAAAGTTCAATTCTCTGAAAGAGATGCTAATATTATTAGGTTAGAATTATGGAGAGATATCTTAGAGGGACATCAAGGAGCAAGAAGACATAAAAGCATCCGGAAAGATTACCCTCCTTCTTGGGCTCTTGTTTAGATTTATCTCTGGACATTAAATCACTTTCTAGGAACTTAACACAGGGTTAAGATTCCAAGAAAAATAGATTATCTTGCCTGCTGTTTGACTGTTTCATGCTGGGCTTATAAATAAAACAAATTACACTTAGAATACATATAGATTCCTTATCACTGTTTTTTTTTCTTTTTCCTCTTAGGAGACCAACCTGCTTATATGACACTGACATCAAAACTAGACAGTAAATTAGGGAGAAATAGTGAAACAATATTTTCATTTTCTCCTGACTTCAATTCTCCCTCTCCATTTTCCTGAATCTATTGCAAACTTCTTTGGGG
>JANZLQ010000079.1:77585824-77606043 GCA_026212715.1 Elanus axillaris | reverse complement strand
CCCTATCCATTTTCCTTAATATATTGCAAACTTCTTTCCCCCCCCCCCCCCCCCAGTTTCTGGCTCAGAACCAAAGAGGAGCACACCGAGGAAAGGCAGCCCACTTCCTATTGAAAGCAGCTGGTTTAAGAACAGTCAGAAAATTTGCCATCATAAACATCCACCCAACCCTTTTGTGAAGTTTATTTTCTTTCATTCAAAATCGCTCTATAATTTCATAATGGTATAGTGATAATGGCAGAACAATAACCTTTTTACATATTCAGCAGGTTCCTACCTAGCAAAAAAAAAACCCATCTTACACATCAGTTACAGTGATAGGCATATATTTTCAGTGAAAGATTTTTCCTCCATCTGTTCAGATGGTGCATTTTCCAACTAAACTATCACCAAGCTTGGTAGCTTAGGAAAAAATAAAAGATATATTTAAAAAAAAAAATCAGCATCACTTTGTGACTTACTTAGCTGGGAACAGATGACTCTTTGCTTAACACAGGAGAACTATGTGGGATGTGTCAGCTTTGCAACACAGTGGTCACTTCTTCGGTTTGGATTAAGGCACTCTTTCTTGCTTCTCAAGGTAGAATGAGAACAGAGGTTATAGAGCTCACCCTTCTTCACAATGACGTTAAAGGTGATGGAAGCTTCTACACAGCTTTGCTAGAGCAGGGTGAGAAATGGGGACAGAGGACTGGAAACAATTCTCAGAGGAAGTGTATGTCATTGTCACCGATAGGTTTCTACCCCCAATGTTAGAGCCAGTCCTGAGGTCAGAGGCACGGACAACCCTCTCCAGGACTGCGTGAGCCAGTTCAGGTCTGTAAAAGTATTGCTGCACCAGGAGACACAGCAGCGGTGCTCCAGGAACCCAGCTGGAGGGGATTCGAGATTTACCAGGTAGCTTTGAGGTTAGCTCAGGGGACATAGTCCAGGAAAAGACAGATCTGAGCAAGGGACAACAGTACAAAGCCCCAGACCTACAAATATAACTGAACTCTCTCCTGACCCAGCAGTTTGGCAGCAACAGGATTCCAGAGGCTGGGACCTCTCTCTAGCAAAGAGGTATTTGAAGGTTTGGTGTTTAAAATTAAGTTAGTTATCCAAAACTCCTTCTAGGATCACTGGAGAAGAATAACTCCAGAGAATATCTTGTTTAAGGACTCACATCAAAATGGGTCAACAACATGTCCTCTGGCATATTGGGTCTCCTCAGTTGGATAAAAAGGGTCCAGCTCAGAAAGTAGGTCTAGCTGAAGCGGTCATGTGAGTACCCAGTTGATCTACAGTGGCCAAAAGTTTGGTTTCCCCTGGGCCTGCATGAATATTCTCAGGAGTGCTCTCTGTCTGCATTTGCTTAGACTCTGAGAAGGAACTGTTTTATAAGGGACAGATCCCTAAGTTTTTTAAGAAACTGCAGGTCCAAGATCACTCAATGCTTAAAGTGTTGAACTGACATGAATGATTTGATCACCAAAACCTCTCCAGGAAGGAATTAGCTGTTCTTTATTCAGAAAACCAGTGGGGATCCAACCCTTTAGAATTTGCCACCTTGTGGGGATCTGGACCTTGTGCACCTACTGACCTTAAACTCTTACCTAGAGTGCTTCATATTCACTTTAAGCTACCCACAGGAAATTAGTTAAGGTTTGGGCAGGTTGCTAATGTTAGGTACTCAGTGAAATCTTAATTTCAGTAAGAATTAGATGCCTTGACAGAGTAATATCCCTTCTGCACCTCAGCTAGTCCACCCAGGGCTGGTGTAGGTACCATCGTGTGAATCTGTGTTTTGCTGTGTGCCCCTAGGAGCCTAGTATTCTTACAGATGCCCCTGGCTGTCTTTCTTGGCATCTAAATTCCTTTGAAAGCTTGGTCCTAATTGCTGGTCTAAATCACAGCCACTAACTCAAAATAATACTTGATTCTCAAATCTCCATTATTTCCAGCTACCTTCCTGGATTTTTTTTCTCTGTGTTGACTAACATAATAATGTATTTGTGAAAGAAGTTCCAAAACAACTACTCAAACTTTGCTTTTCAGTTCATGGCATCTTTGATGCTCATTCAAACTTTACAATTAATTAGCCTCCTTAAACCTCTCTTTGTCTTTCCACGACATCTCATATTTTTTAATTTCCCACCCCTCCCAGTAAACCCCACACTGTCCCCCTCCCCTGAAGCCCTCAAAGCTGAAAGGATAGCTTTAATTTCACTTTGCATTGCTTTCCTTTTATAATAATAAACCACCCACAAACACAGGCAAACTTTTGACTTGATTTAAAGCCAGCTCTCTGATGTGTCTCCAGCTTTGCCTTCTGACTTTCTGTCTGTGCAGATGTAAATTATTCAGTGAGGGGTGTTGTAGACATGCCTCCTTCATTAACGTCAGTGGGACTTGTGAGGCTGAAGGAAAACCTACCCTCCCCACAGGCATCTCATGTTGGAAATTTACACTTTATGGCTGTCTAGTAGGACCATATATCACCACACTCTTCATAACTGTTATTCATTCTCCGGAAGGAAAAGAAAAAGAAAAAAAAAAAAAGGAAAGCTCTGGTGTTCTTTGCATTATACAGATCCTTTGCCACATTAAAAAAAAAGAGAACATAAAAATAAAAAATGCTTCTGCTAGTGTTTACCACTTAATACTGTCAAAACGTGAAAGGCAAAGAAGTGCCCAAAAGTGGGTGTCATTTGTGATGTTGTAATTAATCACATATAATTGCTTACAGTCTGTGTAGTACCTACTAAGTGATTTTGTAAAACATGGTTAGACCACAGATGTGATCCAGTTGGTGCTTTGTACCCTTTCCTAGATTTCACTGCTGAATGGATTGTTAGTTAAGATATTGACAGCCCACCACCAGTATATCATGTGATCCATATCAAAGCATTATTTGGCCCATGGGCAGTATAGTATCATCATTGTTGCAAAGCACAGAATAATAAGGCAGAGACATATACTAACAGTTTGGGATAGCCAGATTCATCTGATTCATTTTAATGAACAACTAGGCCAGAAAAGCAAACCCGACCATCTGTGCTGCAAAGACACTGAATGCTGGAATTTTTTTTCCCTTCATCGTCATATTGCTATATCAGCACATGTGCTAACTTCAAACCTTTCCCATAACACATGTGCTCCAATTGCAATCATTTGGATGCAATTTGGTTTATGCTTCCATTTCCCCCCTGTTGATATGAGTGGGGCGGTTGTTGTTGCTGTTGGAAATGCTTTGACATCTCTGTCTCAATTTCTTAATGTTCTTCTATGTGACCTTGTCCAATCAAATCTAACAGGTACTGGCACACGCGCTTCTGCCTTGATCTCAAAATACGCACAATTATGTGCTAGTCATTTGTGATTTGTAATTGACGGTGCTTAAAAAATATGCATATAGCTTCTTAATGAGGTAAACAAACAGGCAGCGCCCTGTTGCAGAATGTGAGGGTGCAGGAAAAGGCATCTTACATGTTCTTTCATTGAATATTAAACTACTGAACTTGAATTAAAGCCAGGTGACCCACAAGCAAATGCAAACAAATAAAAAATATCCCGGTCACATAAAGAAACTAACAGCAGTCTGAGGGCCATTAGGTCTTTCCGTCATTATTGCCTGGACTCATTTACGCCAGTTTAGGCCCTCAACTTATGTTCTTGTTAATCCCAGGCTTCCTTTGCAGCCATGAAGAGGGAGAGAGAAGGCCACTTCAGCATCTCTAGAACGATGTGCTCCATCCAAGACCTGACTCAGCCTCTGGAAATGCCGCCTTGTCGCTCGCTCTCCACTGCCTTGGAAAGAGCGTGGCGTGACCAAGCTCCCTATCTCGTACCTCACTTAGAACCTTTCTTTCTGCAAGGTGTGTTCAGAAGAACTAATATCTAATCACAAACGTAACCACAGACATACAGCCACTAAGGGAACCCCACAGAGCAGTCAGTCTACCTGGCAGCGTGGGCAGAGACACCTTTGGAGCCAGACACGCTGTGGCCACGTCAGTGAGTCCTTCTGTCTGATGGAAACCTTTACTAATGAAGCTCCCCTGCTTTAGGGGCATAAATGAGTACTTGTGCATGGCTTTTCACTCGTCTGAGTGGATACATCAGCTGAATTGGCACTAACTCAGGGATCTCTCCAGTTGCCCTAGGCAGACATAACCCTATTATTAAAATTACTTTTGGGTTAAAATGAGGCACACGGAACGGTGTGGATGCACTGATTCATGCTAATTGCGATAGCTCCATTTCTCTTTGCTGAGCCAGGGGCGTTTGGAGGCCGGTATCTGTTCCATTAACAAACAAGGATGTTACAGTGCTACAGGGTGAAAGTGTATTACAGGTGTTAAACGGATGGGCTGAGTGAATGCAAAGCAGTGTCAATAGTTGAATAATTTTGATTATTAGATTTTTCAGTTTAAGGTGGCAGGATGTAAAGCCTGCATGTGGGGATTACATGGTGGGGGGAGGGAAGAGGAAATCTAGTTAATGGACAAAATGTGGTCATGGTTAAAAATAATGGTAAAATTATGTCCTTGTGCTCCTTCTGTGGTGAGAGGATTAGTCTATAACATATTTGCATAGATAGGGCAATGCTGTGTGAGAAGTTTTAGGCAACATCCATCATGTAATGTGTGTTTCCAGAAGTCTCTCCACACTTACTCCTACATGAATATTTGTGCTTACTTACTAACCTACTGCCTCAGTGCTTGTTAGATAAAGCAGAGCTGTCTTCTGCATTTGTTGAACACCAGTTTTGGTCTCACATGCTTTCTAGAGAAGAATCTTTTTCTTCATTTCTGTAAGTTCTTTTATTCTGATCCTTCTGGAATTTCAGCTGATGAGTAATTGCCGCTGGGGTTTGTTTTTACAGAAAAAGCATTGTCAAAATTATTGTGGTTAACAGATGTTAAGGTTTGAAAAGACTAGTGATTTTCTAATCTGCCCTCATGTGTGTCATCAGCCTGGGAAGTTCTGTATCTGTCCTGTCACTTTTGGGTAGTAGTATACTCTTTATACAGAGACACCTGAAATGAGGCATTCCAGGAGAATCTGTTGTTCTCTAGGTGAAACCTCAGGGATAAATTCCCCATCAGCCCCTCCAAAAAAAGGCATATTGGGATCAGCTGAAAACAAAACTCTGAGCAAAACATTAGAATTCTCAAAGAAGCCCACAGTAAGTTGTTTTATTGCAAGAGCAGAAATGTTTGATTACATCACAACAGATTAGATACCTGAACACAGATGTCTAAATCCATTTAAATACTTTGGAGTATCTGACACATCGAGATGGGCCTGAGAGATGCAATCCAAGAGCCCCCGAAACCCTGCGCCTTTGCAAAGTAACAGCTGGAGGTTGGGTGGGGAAGCCCAGAGCATGTAAAAGGACAGGAGACACCTAAGGTTGGGCAGCATAATCCCACCCAGGGTATCTCAGTTCTGGGTTGTCCTTTTATGGCTTGGTTTGGTTTGGGTTTTGTATGGTTTGGTGTTTTTTGGTGGGTTTTTTTTTTTGGTTGGTTTTGGTTTTGTTTCTGTTTGTTTTTTTTTAATCAGGAAACAAATATATAAACAAAAATACAAAAAAGTGAAACAATTCACCACCTTTGAGGTCGCTGAAACATTGTGTTCTACTCAAGGGTATTTTGGGTGTTCAGCAGATGATAAAACATTCCCATCTCTTCCTGCCTTCCAAAATGAAACAAACCTAAAAGTTTTCATTTACTCTCCCCTTCCCAAATATTTCCAGTTTACCCAAATACGAATCACCTAATTCCAAAACAGGCATTAACAAAGAAACCCAGTTAGACCTGCTCATTTCTGCATGAATATAAAGAGACCCTAGATGAAAAACTATGGTCAGATGCCTAACAGTCAGCCAGCTAAATTGGGATGAGATGAAAAACAGCCTTACAGGCAGGGTTGCCTTCTACAGAAGCAAGTCGGTTGCTCAATTTTCTGAAGGGCATATACAGTTCAGGGCAAATGGGAGGGGCTGAGAGTGTCATTAATTCTATGGTTTGGGAGAAAATTACCTAAGACCCTAAACGCTGTTTAACAAACTTGTGACGGAAGTGACAAATTTACAGCAGAAGAATTCAGTTATTTAGCTGATTATGTGGCTGATAAAAATTAATGAAAATACCCCAACAAGGATTTATATAGTTACAATATTATTAAAAGTTTATAACCACTTGCTAATTGGCATCATTAATGAAAATTAATATGGCTACATGCACCTAAGTATTTCACCCTGTAATGAGGAAATGAACAGTGACATGAAATGCTACTAATAATTAATACTACATATATTTTGTGAGACAAATAGTATGTCCAAGGCTTTGCCAAGAGAAGGAAATAAAATTATCCAGCCTGTGTGTAACATGCAGTGGTAAGGAGTTCGCATTCTAGCTAGAGATGTTGAGAATAATGCTTGGTGATAAAGATACATCAAAAAGATCACAGAAAAGACAGTAACGGTGCTGAACCTGAGGCAGAAGTTTCTAACCCATCTCCCTTTGTCACGTTGGACAAGTTAGTTGCTATCTCTCCATACCTCAGATTTGCATTTGCAAATACAGATTGTATCACTTCCCTCCTAGTGTGTGGTAAAAAAAAAATGTATATACAGGAATGGGGGAGACACTGGCAGTAGGGCTACAGAACTGCAAAGGCAAGATGCATCAAAGGACCTAGAGATCTTGTAGGCAGGTCCTATAACAGGAGTAAAAGCTCGAATCATTTACCAGGTACCTGGGCTCCCTGCACAGTGCATTTGGATCAGCATCATATCAAAAACATCCAACATGCTTGGTTGAGAACTACCTTGTAAGAAGCATGAAAGACAGGAATATATATTCCAGATCGTAACCCTTTCTGAATCTTAGACGCTTTGCTCAGTCTCTGGGGTGTACCATAACACATCACAATTACAATCCCAAATGTCTCTGGAACATATTTATTTATGGGCTTGTTTTTTTGTTGGTTTGTTTGGGTTTTTTTCCCAAAGGAATTAGGTGTCTGGTTTTGACATTCATATGAGAGTTTGGTGATTAGAGCAAGCCTTAAAAAGTGGGTGGCCTAATGTTAATTTCCTTTTTTTCTTATAATAATTCAAATGTAATTTTCAGCTTCCTGGGAGACCCTGCTAATAAATAGAATAAGCTTAAATTTTTTATCAGCTGGATAAGATAGAGAATCAAGAGCAAGCACTAGAGTGCTGGAGTCCATTTCCAGCTGGACATCCTAGGACATACCCACCCATTCAGTTCTATTCCTTTTTCTTGGGTCCAATTAATTAATCTTTAATTCCTTCCTATAAAAACAAAATGATTGCAGAACAGAGAATGCTTCTACCCTAATCTCATTTGTAACATAATGGATAGGATACTTTCTCATTAGTAACTGAGGAGGGCAGGAGCACTTTCCAGGTGCCCTGTTAAAGCTTTGTCATTTAACACAAAAAAATTTCAAGATTCTTCAGAGGTAAGGAGGCAAAAGAGCCTAAATTCCTGCAGGGAAGAATTGAACATAGCTTTCCCAGTCCTAGAGGGCTGCTATAACCACAGAGTTACTGTTATAAAGACAGATTCTATCATTATTTTTTCAATCTCATTCTCTGGAGGGAAGCTAGATGAAAGACTTACAGAATGTAACTTGGATTCACTGTATGTACTCCTCTGAAATGCAGCCACAAGAGCCACGGGTTTTATTTTGTTCTTATTTATTTTGTTCTGGGTTGTGAGTCCACCCACAGATTAAATAGCTTTTATCAATTTTGTCTCAGAGTGACATAATGAGAATTAATTGTTATTTGTTAATTACTGTGTGATCTCTGATATAAATTATGCTGAACATGTGAGGTCTTTTATTGATGTAACTTGTTTGACTATATTCAGGCATTACATGGAGTAAACTGGAAGTTAACTCCCATGGGAGTTAATTTACCTTTCCACTATCCAATGTACCTTGCACTCAGAAGGTATCTAACCAGGCACCACTTTTTCATATGATTTCTGCTCTTAAAATTGATTGTGAATTTATGCACAGAATTTCTCTAGTTTCCTTACAAGACAGAGACAAAATTTACAACAAAGCTTATCATAGTGAAACCTTGTATTTTTCATTGACTCTTCATTATTTCTTCTTTTTCACTCCATGACTATTTAGAGAATAAGTTTAAAGTATGGTTGCAGAAACGTATGACACATTTTGCCTTGGCCTCATTGTATATAAGTAAATTAATGCAATGAAAGGAATTAATTTACCCTGACTGTTACATGCTGTCAAAGGACTAATTTTTTTCTGTCTGTCCTCCTCTGGCTTTGTGTTCTAAGTTTTGACCTTCTTTATGATGACTCACCCTGGTAGAATGTTTTCCCAAGGGTTGTTTGTCTGGTAGGTAAGTGATTTTATTTCAGATCTCAGTTAGAAAGTCACCTTTTGCCTGTTTACATTGCTTTGGAGAGGTGCACTCATCTTTGTGTTCAAAAACCCTTTTCAGCATCCATTCCTTTATCTGGCTTACCAAAATAAGCTGACTTGAAGTGTAGCATTAATTACACCTAATTTTGAACATTTAACTGGTAGATGTTTCCATCTGAGTTATTATAGTTTCTTTTTGAAGACTATAGAAAGAAATGGACAGTTTTAAAGTTAAATTAATCTCATCTTGAATTAGATAGCTTAATGTAGGCTGGAACAGTCTTGCTTTAGAGCACCTGTTTCTTTTCATAGACCATAAAGAGAGCCAGTGATGAGTATCTCAGATGGAGACGTCTGTATTGTAACTGTCTAAAGTTAAGGAAGATGAATCCCATCCAGAAATGAGAAGTACTGGTAGCGTATCTAAGACCACAAGAATATGTTTCCTCTCTCTGCTCTTCCAGTCGGAGGGGAATACAGTGGAGCTGGCCACACATCACAAATAAGATAAAAGGCACAGCCAAAGTGAATAGATTAGCACAAAGCCATATGTAGAACTGCTCAAAGCTGCTGACAAATAATGTTGAACTTCTAACAAAACGCTGAAAATCAAAGCCTATTCAAAAAAGCCATTTCAAGAATGGGGGTGGGGAGATGGAGGAGACGGGGGTGGGGGGAAGACAAGTGACATTCATTTAGTAAATTGTTCAGTGAGAAGGCAAGTGTAATCTCAGGCCTATAGCTTGTCCCTTGAGGTTGTTAAGTGTTCTCCCGTACTCAGCAGAATGGGAAAGGTTTACGAGATCCTTCCCAACAAAGTGATATTTGGGCTGCCTTTTCTGCAATCTACTTAACATCCTCATTTATATTCTACCTTTCTGACTTCTATTAAAATCAGGCTTCTTTTCCACAGTCCTGCCAAATGCCACCATTCTATTGTCCATCATTAAATTATAGGCTTTTCTTCTTCTCTTTCTCCTTCTCCCTTCCTTTCCTTTCTGCTCCACCCTACATCTCCCAGAGGCATTTGCATTTCTGTGGCAAATACACCAATTCTTTTCGCATGGTTTGCTCCAGCATGACACGAACTATTTAATTGTAAATTATTAAGTCATCTGTACTTTCCTGAAATGATTCAGAGTGGAATGACAGGAAATTATTCCTAGTGGAATGACAGGATATGATATGATGAAATCACGATTCACATGTAAATTGGATGTCTGCTGATAGAAATCTGAAGTCCACTGAGAATTAACAAAAAGAAAATGCTGCAAGGTTTATCCATTGGCTAGGTTATTTATTAATGGATAGCCCCTGTATTAAGTCTGTCCACTCCTAGTTGTAAAAAACACAGGGGGATTTTATTTCTTTTTCCTTAGTTATAGTTTGATGTGAAGGTTTTAGACAAACAGCAACATTTCTAGTCTTCCTATATATATGTTTTCCCCTCAACTATCTAATTTGTCAATCACACACACACACACACACACACACACACACACACACACACATATAAAAGGTCTGACCACTAGCTGGCATAATTCACGTAGCTTTATTGCTTGAATGGAATTGTGCCAGTTTACCCATGCTGATGTTCTGTAGACCACAGATTAAAGTATATACAGCTACACAGAAATTGTTATGCTTCTTTATTTTTGTTCCTTCTACAAAGCTGTCTGCACAAATTATCTCTTTGGCTTCCTCTGATTTACTTTAAAAGTGTTACATTAATTTTAAATGCAAATTGTAATAATTAAATTTGACCTTATAAACTATCAGATGTGATGGGAATTTCCCTTCCTGATTTTTTATCTTAAATTGGAAAGGAACCAGATCAAACAAGCAGGGAATTTCAAAGTCAAAACAAATACCATTCATGACTAGGGACTCTGCTACAATAACAAAAAAGAAAACATATGTATGCATGTATGTATGTGTGTGTGTTTATAATATAGACATTAACCACAAAATATCCAAAATCTTTAAATTTGTGTGTAAAACTGGCAGTAGCTTATCTTTTGTTGTTAAGGAGAAAAAAAAAAACCACAATCAAAGTGACCCACATAGATATAGATATATATTTTTTTTCTTTAATAATGGATACTTTCAGATACCTCCTAAGGTCCTATTCCTCCTGTCATGTTTAAAGGGTTTATTGTTTCCAGAAAAGCTTTTGCTGCTCCCTCTGGAGACTGAGCTGATCTAAGGTAATATTAATTCTGTGCCTCTCTCTTGTCGGAACTCGACTTCAAACGGAATAAATGAGATGAGAGCTGAAAGAGAGGTTATGCAAGCTGTCATCCTCCATTGTGTTGGAGGCATCAATGACTCTCAGAACAAATTAGGTGTCACTCTACTAAATCGCAGTCAGAAAGGCAAATCAGTTTATAGAAGACTTATTTGGTCTCCTGGAAAGCTCTTGCATTCAGAGCACAGTTAATCTTCCTTTTCTTTCGGTAATTTTAAAAATCCTCATTTTTTATTTCTTTTTAAACAAAGATGAAGCAGAATTTCCTCCTGATGACTCATAACGTTCCCCATACAATTCATGCTGATTAGTTCAGTCTAATTTCTCTCTCTCCAAAAGAAAAAAAAAAGTCCCACAGAGGTTTGTTTCACTCCTAAAAGAGAAAAGAGAAATGACTACATATGTTTTATTAGACTTCTTAATTTTGGGAATGTGGCTTGGGAAAGAGGTCTGTGATAAAAAGAGTATATGAAGAAAAAAGAATATTTATGAAGCTTGTCAAGTATGATTTCTTGCAGTTTGCAAATCTAACTGATTCTATTAATTCTTTACTAAGTGACTCAACCTATAGAAAAGGAACTAGCGTTAGTTAACTACCTGGTTAACAGTTCACCTCTCGCACAGGATTTAAGATTTGCATTTTTTTTTCTTTTTTCCCCAAGTAAAGAGGCTACATGGAGTTTTGTATTCTAGGCTGCACAGGGAACTTATTTCTTTTACAGCTGAGTGATGTGAAATCAGGTTTTCACTGAGAAAGAGATGCTCATCCACTTCTTGAAAGAAGAAAATTGCCATTTAGCAAGATCAGGACAAAGATGGAATACACCTCACATATACTGAAGTACCTATTCTAATTCGAGATTATGTCTATACAAGCAAGGAGTATGGTACAACAGGAGTACATCTGCAGAGTAAAACAGCTGCTGTTGAGGGCCATTTTACATTTAAAAGGAATTTTTTTCAGATTAGCTTTGGTCTAGATCTATGAACTAGGACCCAATAAGTGCTGCAGTGCATCAAGTGTGCTTTTGAAGAGCATCTTTTAGTTTTGCTTGATTTAAAAGGTTTTGAGACCGCTCTGTGATGAGAACCAATGTGCAATAACTGGGGCAATCAGTAGATTTGCTTCAGAAGTACACTTTCAGCCCAAACTGAATGGACATATACCATCAGTTTCTCCTAAAGTCCAAGATAAGAGATAAGCACAGATGCCTAAAACTAAAGTGGGTGTCAAGTCATTATATTACTTTGTGACTGAAGCTGTGACTTGAGAATCTAATGCAAAATTTTCAAAGACAAATCACTTTTAATTACCTGAATTTTAGAGAAATCTTTGTATTTCACCAAGGTTAGAGTCCCTAGGTTCCCTATAGAAGACAAAGGGTTAAATGACTAATACTAGGTTCAGGGAAGCCACCAGGCTTATATAGGAGTCCCCTCAAGTTTCTAGTGGGAAATACCAAAGAAAACTCAGAAATTAAATGCCACTATCAAGAGCTAGCTAAACAGCTAAACTTCTCTTTGAACTGAACCCCTACAAGAAGTCAATCCGAGTAGAAAGGAACCAGACATACTCCCTCTCCATTGCAAATGACAGAAAAAACTGTCCATGCACTCAGATGAGTGAGAAGATCTGTTACTGAAAGCTCATCCTGCCTACTTTGAAGCAGGGATTGAAAATCTGTTCCATTTTTTTTAGCAAAGTGCCGACACCACAGACATATTGGGTATTTGAAAATGAGACTTTCTGAATCACTGCTGTTGACATTTTTCTGCTTCAGGAGATAAGCAGTGTACTTTTGAACCTCCTCAGGCACAGGAGGGAGCTGAACTCAGTTCCCCCACATACTGGAAGGTATATCAATGACCTGATTAGTCATAAAAACACAGTTAATTCCCTTCATTCCAGCTTTAAAAAATAAAGACTTTTGCCTGAGCTTGTTTGCTTGTTTTCATTAAACAAGAGACATGGAGATTATGATTGAACATCCCAACTGGAAGTAAATTCCTCTTTATGGGCAAAGTTAAGATGGCAAAATCCTGAAATGACAGGGATTTTCCTCAGAATTTCCTACAGAGCGCCCTAAATAACTTCCTAATCCTCCTTCTCCCATGTACAAAACCCATTCTGCAGATGCTGCTACAGTGACTAGCAACCTAAAAATTAAGCTCTGTGTTAATGAACTGTACGGAGTCAAAGTGTCACCGTGTGCAAAGCCACATTCCCAGGGAACATCAGAACTCACTCAGTGCCTTAATGTTCGTGGAATGTAAAAAGCTACTGTAAAATAAGATGTCCAAGACAAAAGGAGGAAGTAGGATCAGTCTCAGTGTCAGCACTCCAATACTTGAGTGATAACATCTCCCTTTTTTCACAGCACATTGCAAAGGCTCCTGAGCAGAGATGTTTGAACATAGCTAAACATTTTCTATGAGCATTCCTTCCAAGTAATAAACACATTTGATTTGACTGTGCTCATACATCATTTATAGTCACTTTCTCTTGATATTATGGCAAATTAGTTAACTGGAAAATTTATTTGCAGAACCAGTTTATTTTTAAACTCATATTGCAAACTATTTGGGAAAAAAAAAAGAGTTTCATATTAGTTATGGGGAGTATCCACAGTGTAGGAGTCTTGCTTTTATGAGCTTGATTTACACAATAAAGTGGTGGAAGGAGCTTTCAGACAGTACATCAGCACGGAGCTGATCAACCAGAAGATAATGACAGGGCCTGAAGTGGTAGGACGTAGGCCTCGCCTCCATTATTTGCACCAGCTTCCACAATCCAGCTGTTCACTGTCACCAAAGTCAGGACCCTCATCCTTTGCTTGTTGAGCTTGATCCAGTCATTTTACATAGAAGAATGGACAGCGGGTATCTGAGAAACACAAGGTGCAGGACGTGGGACCTCCGGGCCCAACGCAAAGTTGTCTCCCCTCGCCAGCAGACATCATCACATCAGTATCGGCACTCACAGCATCAGCACCAGCAGTGGCCCTGCTGCACAGATGCAGAGGGCACCCTTTCTACCTGAAAGTAGTCTGGAAAAGTGCAAAATTCTCTTCTATCCTTCTCCTAAGATAGGGGCCAAAATCAAGGTTACTCTTCTTGCAAAAACGGGCCGGTTTCTCGTGCGCTGCTGTTTCTAGAGTTGGGAGTGACTTTGTCACAAAGGGAAATGGTGAAAAATCTTTGTATATAGTCCCCTTATCCTTAACTACTCAAAGAGAAAAATGACATGGATAGAAAAAATCCATAGATAGAAATCTGAAAATTTCTGACATGCTGAACTATATACATAACAGTAAACATGTTTCTTTCTCAGACATTTCCAAAGTCTAGGTCTACCAAAGGGATTTCTAGAGATGTTAAAAAACAATAACTAAAAAAAAAAAAGGGGGATTTCTTGGAGAAAGGGATGGAAACACACTGTATTTACCACACAAATTGTATTCAAAGCAGTGAGAAAAACTAAGCATGCTGATGCTTAACCACACTTATGGTTTCACTTATTTGATGTGCTCATGGAGTACATCAAACATGGTCTGAAAATCGGTGAAAGATGGGAAACAAAGGGAAGGAATAAATAGTCAGTGGCACAAGGTGAACAGTGGGATGCCTCGCCTCATTGTTCTGCATTAGATCTTGTGTTTGAAATCTGTATTAATGATCTTGAAAGAGGGTAATACTGAGGTTAGCAAAACTTGCAGATGACACAAAGTTATTTAGCTAGCACGGACCAGAGAGATCCGTGAGGAACTTCAAAGAGGCTTAGCTAAACCATGTGAGGACTAAAATGAGGGCAAATGAAGTTCAATGCCAATAAATGCAAAGTAAGGCATACTGAAGGGAAAAAAATAAATTAAACTGCTTGTACATCTGACAGGGGTCTACATTCACTGTCTCAACCCAGGAAAAGGATCTGGGTATCAATGAAGACAGATTTCTACACCATATGCAGCTGTAGTTTTAAGAAAAAAATTCAAACAAGATGTGAGGGTTCATAAGAACTGGGATGGGGAATGATGCAGTAAATATTACACAGCTAATCTATAAATCAAAATGTGGTCTCATCTGGAAAATTTTGTAAAGTATTATTATACCATCATAAAAAAAAAATAATTAACAAAATTAGAAAGGGCTCACCTGTGACAAATGAAGGTGATCCATGCCTTAAAAAAAAAAAAAAAAAAAGAAAAAAAGCTGTCATGTAGAATGACTGAAAACATTGGGAATAGTTACCTTAGAAAGGAGTGGGACAAAAGGACATAATGAAAGGATAAAAATAAATGATTTAGAGAAGATAGATTAGGTGCTTCTCCTCAGCTTGTGGCAGGACAGGAGAATGTGCAATAAAATTAAGGAGGGTAGCAAGTTCAAAACAGATAAAAGGCAAGAGTGTTCTTGTTTTTTACAATGAGTGATTAAGCCAGGGAAATTTCTGACACACTGAAAGTTAAAACTAAGGACACTTCAAATAAACATTTAAAAGGATAATAAGAATTGCTGAAGTTGAAATTAAAAAAAGCCTAATATCTGTTGGGAAATATTTGAAAGCTCTTTTTTTAAAGCCAGATTTCTTGAACTTTCCTTTGAAAAGCTCTCTTAGGCCTGTGCCCATATCCCACAACCTTTAGAGGAAAAAGACCCAGAGGACCTGCAGCTCATGTTGGGGTTATTTCACGTAATGTGATGCCTGTATTAGAGAGTTGTGCATGCTGAGCAGTAATCTTCATGTTCTGCACACAGAATATTACTTTATCTATGCACCAAATATTTATTTCCAGACACTCAGCAGCCTGAGCCGCCACATAGCTGGAGATATGTATACAGACAGGTAAATATGCTCATGCACTGCAGTTCGGACACTGATTCTGCAGTACAGGCTCCACAGAGTTTCTTGGCATAGGCATGGCCATTTAGTAGGGACAGTAAGGATGCATGTGATGTCCTATGTTTACTGTCCCAAATTCTTTAAGACATGGTGCTGGCAAGTCATTCAGACAAGGCACTGGGCTAGATGGATTAAAGATCTGACCCAGCATGGCAACTCCCGTGTTCCTCTAAACTATGCACAGAGCCAGACTGTCTGTAGTGACACAGCCTATTCTTACTTGTCCTCCCCCTCTCCTGGACTGCTTGTTTCACCAAATCATCAATATTTATCTTTCAGACTGCAGGTTTATGGACTGAAGGTATGATGAATGCCTCTGTGTTTGTAGGCTGTCAAACACAACACAGCTTCCACCTCATTGAAGCCTTCGGTCGTGCTAGTCAGAAAATTGTGAAACATCAAAAACTTGCAGCAGTACCAGTGCATCCCAGGGAAGAAGCGAAGGAGACATATTCCTTCCTTCAAATCGTGAATGCCAACTCAGAGTACCCCAATATCTGACACTGCGAGTGAGCACCCAAACCTCTGCTGCGTGGCTGCTCTCTGAGACTCGTCTTTACAGTCATTAAAATGGAAATGGCATCTGACAGACATGAACATCATTTCACTTCCAGCTTCCTCCATTATCTCCTCCTTTCCACTGCCCTCCCACTCTCTGTGTGGCGAGAGAAATAGGTTTTCAGACCTGTCATTTTAAGGAATAAATACTTGAACCACCAATAACTGTGTGCACTTTGCCCCAGCTGAATGAAAACCTCCTTTGTGAGCATAGAAGCAAATGATACACAGTTAAGTAGAAAGGAGCTACCTGAATGTGCTTATTTCAGCCCACTATTTCTGTATTATGATAGCCTGTTTCCAGTAAATCAAAGAAACCTGGCAGTGTTGTTTTTTCACACTTGAGAAGCACAAACATCATTTAAATGCCCCCTCAAAATATTCATGCATCAAAAATCCGTTGAAGGCTCAGTCTATTCTCAAGCTGGCTTTCAGCCAACATTGTTATGTTGTTGCTGCATCACGATGGAAATAGCAGACAGCAGAAAACAACAAACAGCAGAGAAAACAAGCTTTTAAAAACAAATCTAAGCAACAACACCCCACTTTAACACTACTTAAAATTTCGATATTAGCAAAATTCACTGATAATTGTTCATTTATTGACTTAGTTCTACAAAATGACACTTTAAATGCTGACTTCTAGGATCCCATTTGCAAGTTTTTTCTAACCCTCAGCCTTATGGTTTTCATTTTGTTCTGTAAGACATACATAGCCCATAGATGGATTTCTCAGTTGATGAAAGTAATGTAGCTTCACTGAAGCTGACAATTAGTTATTTCATAGTTAAGTTCAAGTACATAAGCAGATTAAAAGTAAATGGAATTATTCTCAGTATCTGCTGAGCTTTTTGCATGACAAATGGAGAAGAATCGTGCATCAAACCACTAATGTCTTCATGAGCTCATCTCTGAGAAAACTATTGAGTTTCTATTTAGAAGCTTGGTCTTCTGGGTACCTGACCCTGGGTGGCTATCATCCACTGTATCTACCCAACATAATTGCCCGTGCTGCCTGTATGGCCAGTATTAAGACTGACATCTCTGAAGATAAGTGAAGTGCAAACCTGTCCATCTTTCTCTTTCCATGCAGAAACACAGAATCCCTCAAAACCAGTGTCATCATCCCAGGAAGCAGCCAATGCAACTTATAGGCTCTACTGAACCTGCACTGCCTCAGAAACCTCTTTAACCACAAAGGCATCGGCCATCCCTGTCCACGGTGTTGAGTCTGAGCCACTGTGCATCCAGAAGTCCAGCAGTACCGAGACCCACGGAAGGACAGCCAGGAAAAAGCCTGACTACAACTTGAGAGTTAGAGCATTCATCTGGGGAGAGGTAAAGCAGGATTTCAGTTTCAACTCTCTGAACGTAATAACTATTTTTTTTTCAACCTTCACTTAATAATATGTGCATGTAGGTCTATCTCTGTGGTATATATCTATGCACATTTATAAGCATTACTCCTGGAGCAAGAAATAACATTCAGAATTCACTCAGCCTTAGCCAGACCATCAGTCTAGGATCAAGTCCAACATGAATGGCAGAACCCCCACTGCTGGTGGGAGGCAGGCATTTATTTCTCCAGGACAGGCCCTTATGATAGTGTATAAAGTATATATGGAAATGTGGTTTTAGGCTAACTAGGAAAAATGCCTAATGAATTTAGGTGCCCATGAGTTTTGGTAGTTCTGAAAAATATATGAAGTGGTTTAGATTTATGCATACCAGATTTCATCTAGACCTTGACAGATCATCTCTTTGGAATTCTTTATTTCTCAGCTTTAGTTCTGCAGTGCAGCACATGGGAACTGTGCAAACGAAAGCCATTTGGCGAATGCTTAGCGGGAGCAGGGCTGCCCGGGCCACTTCACTCTTTGCCCTTCAGCACTTTCACGATCAGATCTTTTGCTCCCTTGCGAATTCATGTGGAATTCATTGCTGGAGAACAGCTCCCTGGTCTTGATGTCTTTCAGGAAAGGCTGGGCTGTCATTTTAGGCCTATGAGCTATATTTGCTTGTTGATGGATGCCTCCACATTGCCAACTGAAAATCATCCAGAAGTCGGCTATAGCAGATGTGCCATGTAATTACGCTGTCACTGAAGGCTTCCAGACATTGGCTTGCTAATTCTAAGAAACCATTTCTATCCATCAGAAAATTTCCAGTTATTTTTCCTAGATACTAAGATTTTCAGCCATATTTACTGTGATGAAAGATGTATTCCAGCGCTTTTTAAGAAAGAAAAGCCAAGATTTGTCTCATCTAATATTATGCCTGCAGCTGATTCATCTTGAGCTAGGAGCCTAATCGCCCTCCTTACGTCTTTAAGACATGTGAGAGAGAGAGACCTCCGTGCAATCACTCAGACCTCGGGTTGTACGACGCCCATTGGAGCTGCTCTTTTATATGTTCTGGTAAGGAAGCTTACAGCACAACTGGCTCTTAATTTGGGGGTCTCATTTAAGACACTTAATACAAAAGAGCTGAAGTCACAGACAGACAGGGAGGCCCATTTCTTTTCTTTATTAGACCTCAGATACGGCATGAATCAAAGCAGAAGGTGTCAGAGAGCCAATGTTATAGCATCTGATATACTGTGCTTTGGGCACCCTCATATTCAGGACAGTTGCTTAGCAACTGGGATACAGGCTGAGGATGCAGAGAGTCTGGGATCTTTTCTCTGCCCAACACGATTAGCATGACTTGGATAAATTACTTCACCTTTCTGTATTCTTCTTTCCCTTTATACATTTATTTATTCTGTCTCTTACCAAATGCTTCAGCAACTCCTTTGAAGATATCACAGCCTTCAAGTAAGAAAATGATTCTCCTGCGAAGCTGCAGATCCTGGACAAGGAGCTCGGGTGTCACCTCCTCTCACTACCTGCCTCTCACAGGTAGTACCACCTTCTCCTTAACTACGTTCATCACAGACACAAAAGAGCTGCCATACTCAATATCTAGGAACAGAGGCATTTCAGTGGGGAGGTGTTTCTCCTCCATGTGTGTAAATTTCTGAACACAAATCATTTTCAAAAATCTAAGCTGGCATTTGGCAGAATGTCAGTAGACTTTATACAATAACACTATCCAACTAGACATATTAGGAGAACAGAATCTGCAAGACAGCATACTTTTGGCTCTGTTACATATTCATGCTACTACTACTACTACTGCTACCACCAGCAGCAAATAAAGACAGGTGGAAGGATAGTGGGGCTAACATTAGACCTTCATGAGGGCATTCTTTGCTTGACTGATGGTTCATAACCATTCAGCACGGACAGTGAGCTGCGAGGATTTGTCGTCCAAGTTAGGAGCTCTGGCTGATCGGCAGATGAAGGAAGAGTTGGCTCCAAAGTCTGTAACCCTTTGATTTCATGGTTGTTTTCTGCATCCTGATCTCGATGCAGCTGCCACCTCAAAGAACAGGGTGAGAGTAATTGTGTTGGCTTGCCTCCAAAGCCCGGAGGAGCAGTCATTTGCTACTCACCCAGATTATCTGCCCTGCGAACAGAAAGGTTAATGATGTAGAGCTTGATTACTCTGGTAGAAAGAAAGCAGTCAGCTTGATCCAAAAACCTTTATTGTGTGTGTAAGGGAGATATGTTGAAAGGGCTTAGAACTGAAATACCTTGTCTTCTCTATTCCATCTTGAACATGGGAGTATTTGCCTTCTGGCAGGTATGGTCTTGTAAGTAATAGCTTTTTGCTGTGCATACATCTTTTTGCCTGAAGATTGTCCTTTAATTTTAAGCCATTTACAATACTTTTGTTGTTAAGAGAGCCAGTCTTCTTCAAGACAAATCGGCAGAAGAAACATTTGAACATATTTGTCCCTGGAACAGATTGAATACCATTAATTGAAATATTTACATATAAGTATGTCTTTATACAAAAATACATATATACATGTGTGAGGAAGACAGAGAGAGTGTGTGTGTATACAAATATATGGTTATGCCATAATCATATAATTTCTGATTTTCATCTTTGAGATAAATGCAAACCAGGCCTATCTAGTGAAATGCAACAACACCTCCAACAACTCCAGAGCAAAGGAAAAAGAAAAGAAAAGAAAAGAAAAGAAAA
>JANZLQ010000079.1:77567139-77585724 GCA_026212715.1 Elanus axillaris | reverse complement strand
AAGAAAAGAAAAGAAAAGAAAAGAAAAGAAAAGAAAAGAAAAGAAAAGAAAAGAAAAGAAAAGAAAAGAAAAGAAACCAGAAGGCACCAGCTGAACAAATGAACAGCAACAACAAATCTACAGGACAGGGAACATAAAAAAGAGTTTACCATGGCTAAAGACAGTAGAGTTTATGAAGGTGTTTATAAAGGTTGGCTTTCTTTTTTTAACAAGAGTCTGCTTTGTGGAAATGTTTAATATGAAAACAAAAAAACAAACAGGAAAGTTTATGAACCCATGAAAATCAAAATTTTCCAGTCTTTGGTTGAAAAAAAGAATATTCTGTCCCAGGACTGAAATACTGAAGCCAAAGCCCGATATATTTCTCTCTATGGTGGCTCATAGAGTTCATAATTCAGAAGCATTTTTCTTGCATTCTGCCATGCAGGTTCAATTCTTTGGCTGACCCATATTTTCCATGATACTTGGGGACCAAGAACCCCTTTTTCCCCCCACACTTCACTAACCAGTGAAGTTTCCAAACTATTTAAACTTTCCAGAGGACAGAAAAATATGTTCTGATTGACTCTACCTGTTTTGCATATTTTATGGTCAAGGATCTGCTGAAAAAGTACACAATAATTTGTTATCTCTCTTCTCCTGCCGATTCCTGATTGCTCTGAGTCTAACACTTACTGTGATTTGCAGCTAGCTTTAAATTACTTTATCTAGGAAGTTTCCACTTTGCCTTTTTACATTTTTCCATGTTCTAAAAAGAATTTAATATAATAACTTCAAAATCCAAACTTCAACTAAGCTGTGGTGCAGGTTTTTTTGTGGTTGGGGTTTTGGGTATTTTTTTTGGTTCTCACTTACTAGATAACTAGTTAACTAGCTTCTCATTAAATAATTACATTTACTAGTTCCTCCTTGCGCTTATACTTCTATTTCTGATGTCAGTTTAGCCCAAGCCAAGAGTGTCTGTACCATGTTCCTTGACAGACCTGCAGATCTAAAACCTGGGGACCCACGGTGCCCATGTCCCAGCCTCAGGGCAGGTGTGATCTCTGTCCTGCTGTGTTGGCTCCTCATCCTTGTCTCCTTTTATCTTAAGATACAAGATGATGAACACCTGCGTGAGTGTTTCAAGTGCTAGTGGGGAAGAAACCCACCCCCAACCCCCAAAACATAGGTCAAATCAATGGTATTTTCCTTAATGGGGAAGAGTATGGTGTTACTTACAGCAGCTGAGAAAAGAAGAAGATTTTTATAATGTAAAGGCTTAAAGACCAAGATAAAAAGAGCTCTATTCATAAGTGAGAGAGATACAAGTGGGACAGGAGCAAGTGAGGAAAGAATTCAGGACAAATGTCTCAAAGCGGCTATGGCAAAGCTCTTCCAAACCACAGGAAACGTTCCGAAAAGCTGAAGGGAGAGGAAAGATGCCACCAAAGTTGTCTAGAAGTCAAGAGCTGCCAAGTCAAGGCAGGCTTTAAAAAACTAAAAAGCCAGGAAACGTCATTCTTCTTAAACATCTACTGAGGCCCAAGGGCACAACAAAAGAAATCCACTACAGCTGCATGGCAGTTGGTAAATTCTTGGTCTCATGCTACGTGCCAAAAATCCTTTCTCTTTGCTTCTCTAATCCATGTGTCAACACATGGAGGTGATCCAGACACTGAAGGGACTTTTGTGCTAAGAATTCAGTTAGGAGACAACCCTCAGATCTTAATAGGAAGACGAATATATAAGAAAAGTGCCAAAATACAGAGTAGAGGATAAAGGAACTAGGGTCTGAGAGAAGGTAGCAGACACTGGGTGAAAAAATGAGGCCAGTTTTCCAAAACACGCAAGTTTAGTGATTATCCCTAGAGTTATAGCTTGAAATCAGACAAGAAAGATGAATATCACCCCATCTGAAATCAATGTAATCCTATCATTTTGAGTAAATTAGGTTTTGAAGTTCCACAAAGCAGAAGCTCAATGGAAAAACATTCATGACTGTAATTTTTGAAACATAAATGATGAAGCACAATGTGTGTTAAGGAAGGAGGGCAGAGGGGGTGTGTGCATGAAAAGCTTATCTTTTTATTTAACTGACAACAAATATGGTTCTGCTTGATTTCCAGAAGCCACATAAGACTATGCATGGACGTTCTGAACTGGCTTACAGGCCAGTGAAGAAATACAGATGAAAGAAAGAAGGGGTGACACTCTGCTTAGCCAGTGACAGCAAGAACTCCCTCTGCTCCATTACCTACACGTCCTTCTGTGCGTAGCAGCCATCATATGTCTGCTATAAGATACAGCACTTTGCAAGACACCGTGGCTTATTATGTGCTGCTGCATACCTTCCTGGTAGTCCAGGTATGCCAGGATTTCAGAGAAGCCAGGCTTTCAGCAGGTGCCGTGCTGTGGATGGGAGAGCTGGGAGCAGCTGGCAGAGAAACCGCTGCAAGTGCATTCTGCTACTCAGGGACCGTCCTCTGCAGGAGAAGTCCTCCAGGGGCTGAATTCAGCAGTTTTACAGGTGGTTTGTGTCTCTGAAGTGTCTTTCTTGTGCTTTCATGTAAGGTATACCTGTCTCCGGGGAGTAAGTCTTCCTTAAAGAGGGGGAGGAATTCAGTATTCTTATTCATTTGCTATCTTTGTTTTACCCTTGCTAATTACCCCTCTGGAACTAAACAGAACAGAACGTTAAACCACTTGTCCTTACAGAAGAAGGGATTTGAGTGAATTAACCTGCCAGGAAGATATCCATGAGGTACATTCCCTTATGGGGAACATCTCTGTTACTTTGAATACAGAAGATCATCAAAGTGAATGCTTTTTGCATTTCAGTTTCCATTTGTATCATGTGAAAAGAACGGGGCAGGTTAATTTAGGTCTTAAATTCAAATGTTAAAAAAATAATCTTTTCAAAGCTTGTCATTAGTATGAATTTCTTTTTTTTCTCATTTTTGTTCTCTCATCTTTAAAGGTGACAAATTTGATGCAGTATTTATTACTCCAAACAGCAATATGGCATGCTTGATGATAACCTATGAAAACAGAGAAAAGAAGTGAAAGTACATTTTTTGTGTACAAAACGGGCATTGGATAAAGGACTTCAGGATTTCTGTTCCACTGAACCTGTTTCTCCTCTTATTTCTCTTTCCTTCATAAGCTTACCAGAGTGTCACCAAGTGTATGTTTAAATGCGCTCACAGCCTCCAGGCATTACCCTACACCTAATAATCCCAAAGTAAACACATTGCATGATTGGTACAAAGCAAGAAAGATAACCTGCCTTCATTTAAAGTGGTATAAAAAGCTCATGTAGGTTTAAAAGGATACAGCATTTCACTCCAGATGCTCACAATTCTTTCAGTTATAGTAATATTATTAGTAGCAGGTGTAACAGTCATATATTAAAACCTTCAATAAGAAAATGTTCACATGATTAGCATCAGATAACAAGAGCAAAATAAAGATAATAAAAATGGGAATAGACTTAAAGGCCTCTCACATTGCACTTCTATCAATAGTTCTCAGCTGCCTACAAAAGAAGTGATAACCGTTACGTCTGGTTTGCACATTAGGAGTTTGAGGAGGTTAGTTTCACTAGATTACCCAACCAGCTCCACTGTTTAAAACAAAGGACTTTACTGCAATGAACAGCAAAGATCAGTCTTATTTTTCAGACCATAACCTCTTTTCCCTTGCTTAGGATGCTACCATGCTAGCATTAACACTCTTGCTTGTTCAGACCACTGTTTTATTTTCACTAATCAGAACCAATAAACCCATCTTATTGTCATCTCTACTGCTTAGGATGAAGTGACATCCCAGATGGCAGAGGTAGTACTCAATGCCTATAGTTCAGCTCAGTAGAACAGGGTACCAAACGGTCATGAAACTTTTCCGATTATACATCAGGCAAATGAAAGATGGTAGTGATATCTTTTTGTCTGAATCAAGAATCAGAGCCGGCAGGGAGATGACTATATTGAAGCAAGCCAGACATTTGTCCAGGAAATCTTTTCAGTGCATTATTTCGTTACAGATGAGCAATTAGATCTCCAGTAGCTCTAAGATTTTTTCTTTTTATCTGAAACTGGGTAATTTGTGATGAACATACTGATAAATCATTAACATTTTTATAAAAAAATTCAACTGTTTACTGAAAAAAGTGGCCTGCTGTGGGCTAGTCACAGAAGCTTTCTAGATTTCCAATTAATGTACTAAAACTTGAGGAGCAGAATAAGTGTATGTGTATTAGGGAGGGAGGGAGAGAGTGAAGAGGCCTGTTTTGCTTATTTTTCAGTTTCTAGTTTGGGTGCTATGAATTGTCTCATTCACACATATTATGATCATGAAGTACTTGAAGTCAACTGTATGAACATCTACAGATATCTACCGAAAGTTTCTAACCCAACCGTTCTGCTATTGCTTTGTCTGAGGATTTTCTTGTGCTCGCTCATTAAGATCAGGAATTCCAGATTTGATCTTTCATACTGAGAGTTTCTTTGGAAACACTTCAATACAAATTAAAAAATAAAATAATAAAAAAAAGAATTTATTGGTCTTTAGCCAATAGACAGGTTCACAAAACACCCTCATAATTTTACAGAAAACAACCACTTGGCCATTCCGCTCAATACATGCAGAGAAACCCAACTCCTTCCACAGTAAGACAATACTCCTGTGCTTTTTCTCCGTAACAAGATTATCCAGGCCTGTAAAAGAACAATTACACCCCTATGAAGCATTTTAGGTTTTGATCTTATGAAATCAACTGATGGAGTCATAAAGAACCATTATCTCTCTCTCTCTTTTCTCTTGGGGTGGTTTTTGGGGGGGTCTTTTTTGTGAGATGTGCAACTTAGGATGACGAGACTGATATGCACCAAGTTTTAGTACATGTAGCATCTGTTTGTCTCTGAAGTCTGAAAGCATGTGAGTCATCATAATGGCTTCAGGTTGTAAGTAACATCAACGATGAAAACATTAAACCACAGAAACAAGTTACGCTTATAATGGTTCATTTACCCTGGAGAAAAACAAATAACTAGATGAAATCTCTTTTAATAACTAGGAAGGATTACCATGGACAATTCATTGCATGTGGCAGACATTTGCAGACTATCTCCTAGAGGATTATTAGGCCTACATTTTTATGAATGGCTGTATATATTTATTATTCTTTTATCTACAGTTATGCTACAGTTCACTTTCTTAAGATTCAAGGCAGGGAGGTCTGTGGACCAAAAAGCTTGACGTTTAACTGTAGACAAACAGGTTACAGAGGTTAGAGGAAGGAGAATAACATGAGGCAACACAAATGAAGTCAAGTCAGTTCATGATAAATAGCACAATAAGATTTAGCATTATTTTCTTAGAAAATTAGACCTTGTTGATAATTGAACCTTGAAAATTTGGTTTCTGTGTATTATTAGTAGTACCTCTGAGCCCTCTAAACAGCTAGTTCAGAGGGCTTGCGTTGTTGTGAAGCTTTACCAACAAGAAGGTGATCAAGAATGCAGGAAGGATTGAGACCTGGCAGCTGCTGGTATGGGTGACAGCTAGGAGGAGGGAAATCTTGTATTCAGCAGGAAATGCATTGATGGGGAATTTGCTCATCTAACCTGGGACTGGAAATTTTCCTCCAAGAGGCGATTGCCTAGGTGTAGGATTGCTGAGCAGTGCCACACAGAAATCCCTTTGGGCACATGCCACTTAGGATCATTTAGCAGCAAGTGCTGAAATAGCAGAAAATTTAGGTTTTCTTTCCCCAACAGGGAAGCTGAGAGACAGAAATAAAAATACTTTGTTGTCTTGTCAACAGTGGATAAAATATCATTTCAAGTGCAATGAGAAATACTGTAAACAAACTGCAATTTGTATGCTGTACTGTAAGATGAAAGTCAGCTTAGCTGCTTAATAATCTCATTCTAAAAATCCATCATGAAAGACAAGTGACTATAGGTCTTATAAAGAAAAAAAATGCAGCTTTTAAAGTTATATTTGCAGCTTTTAAAGTTGCATTGGCAACTTAGCTACCCTCTTCGGGAATTTAATTCCTTCTGAATATCAATGTGATATATGTTACGTCCACAGCAAATGTAATGCACATTATTAGGTAAAATGATTAAAAGCTGCTATTGATACTGCTAAGCACCATTTCTGCCCATCTTTTCCTTAAGTGTATATTCATTGTTCAATTTCTTAAATGAATCATCTCAAAAATGTGCCTCAGAGGGAAACCTAAAGGGAAATAACAGCCTGGTGAGTCAGTTCAGAGAGAGGGCTCTGTGTATGAGGCTTCATGGAGGACATAGGACATCTGTGTGAGCTGGTGATCAATGGGGAGAAGAACCTGTTAGAAGAAAACATAAAGGGCAGAGATAAGGACAATTTTGTGGGAAGAGTAAGTAGACATTGAAGCATTCAGTGGTCAATGATTTATGTCAACTTGCTGTTCAAGATAATGTTGTCATATCGTATACTAACATAATTTCTACAATAATTAAGAAACCAGTCAGAGCAATCTCTGCACTAAAATTAGTTATTGGTAGTAACTTGCAGAAAACAGGGAGGTCTGGATGACTGAGGGAAGTCAAACATACTGACTACCCTTGAAGAGAAAAAGGGATTTTGGAATATTAGCATTGATTTGCCAAAGAAACAGTAAAAAATTTTGTAAAAACAAATGTGGAAAAATGATCTGAACTTAGAAAACATTACTCATATGGGAAAGGTAAGGAAACTCTTTTTTTAGCTTGAAGAAGTGAAGATTGATTTTATTTTTTTCAATAAGAAAAAGAAAACCCGTAATTTGGCTGTGTAGCATTTTAGAGAAGTTTAAAAATAATCTGATTGGGAGCAAAGACAAGGAATAAAATGATGAAAATTTCATCTTTTTTGTGTAGGATATATAGGAACAGGCTACAGGCTACCACTTTGTCTGTGGTTTTGGATCTTCTTAAGAACAGGCAAAGCAAAAACTTTTCAGAGATACACATTTGACCTTGTTACCTTGGTGGGAGACAGAATAAATTGGTCTCATTTGGTCCCTTCAAGCTCCACATTCTTGTGACGCTGCACTTTTATGGGGAGTTTAGCAGCTCACCTTCTACAGCCTGGAGAAAACATGCTGAGATTTCTGTAGCTGTGAGCAATGGAGAAACATCAAAGATAAAGATCAGTTCCTGAGTCTTGTAACGGGAGTAGTCATATTGGAAAGGAAAGAGGTGAAAAGGAAAGATGAACACCCATGGAAGATGTAATGGCTCTTTTTGCTATTACATGGTTAAAGCATTATGCTGGTGAAACTACATAAATTGGCAATGGTTTTTTTTTGTTTGTGAAGTGTAGAAGCACGTGTCAGAAAGATCACTGAAAAATGTGGAGTTAAGAGAGACAAATTAGAAGTGGAGGAGATGACCTACAGTTCTTGGTTACAAAGGGTTTGCTGGGTGAATGTGACAAATAGCCCAGGCAAAGGATGTAAATGAAAACTAAAGCTACAAGGGAGAGCTCCTTAAAGAAAAAGAGGATAAAGCTGTGTATCCCTTATAATTCTGAGAAACAGTGAAGAATCAATTTCCATGTAATGCATGAAAAAATTTACTTATAAGCTATACCACAGAAACTCAAGTATGCTGGAAAACAACCTGATCTCCTAATTAGTGAAGTAAGGCTGTGAGCAAAGGTGCTGATCAGAGGGAATTCATGCTAGCTTAAATAACTGTAGAGTGCCAGTGAAGGAACCATCAACATTTTGTTCATCAAGGAAAAAGAAGGAAATCCGGATAGCTAAGAATGATCTCCTCTTTCAACAGAAAGCCACAATGCGCCTCCTTATAGCCTGCTCAAAACTGAAACACATAAGCCACCCTAGGAGACTTCATCCTCTGACCTCTACATGTGCAGAGCGTGACAGGTTGACAACACAATGAACTCACACAGAGAGGAAAGCCCCAAAACGAAATCTGGAGCAGCCCTCAGGAGTCTCAAAGCCACCGTGGAGGGGGCACAGAGACTTGAGGAGCAGTACCTAGCTTTCTAAAAGCCTCTCATTACCTGGGATAAGTTGGGTGCAGCACAGAATCTGCCTTATTGTCTCATTCTGTCCTGCATGAATAGCGTTTAATCAATTTTCACCAGCTGCAGGTTCTGTAAAATTAAGGTGAAATTCTGTGTCATGATAAATATCACAGGGATTGCTCACATTTTGCTTTCTTTTTGAAAAGAGATACGTCTCACTGAAGTAATACCTTATTCTTTAGTAACTGCTGTTGGAACTGTTAGTTCGACCTACTAAATGCCAGCTATTCAATGTCTTTTCTTCACCTGGGAAAAAAAAAAAAAGAAGCCATCATACATGGCAAAACGCATGTGCACATTCCTGTTGGCACACACGCTCTGCCCAAAGTCAGAAGGTTGGCTCAGGAGGCTCAAATCCAAAGTGTGCAAACCAGTTCAAAGAGATAAAAGATTTAACAAAACACTGTTTTCCAAGATGTGGAAAATATTCCTACTTGTTATAGAGTGATGAAGGTTTAGTCTGCAGCCATTTGTGCTGGACATGCAGCACTGAGCAATACAGTCAAGGGAAGCAGACACTGGTGCCGCTATGCTGATGTAGACTGTGGGAATAATCCACCGAGTCTGAGGTCCCTGTTCTATCTGTGTTTCACAGGTCAGAGTTGGTATATTTTTAACACTAATATTCCAGGAAATCCTCCTGATCAGGTTGGTTTCTTTTACACAAGAATCATGCAATCCCATCCAGCCAAGCTATACATAATGCAAGGCAGCTTTTGGGTCTGTCTTGGAGTCTTTTTTTAAACTTTTCTTTTTAAATCAGAATACATCCAGAGTCTACCTGCAGATTACAGGAAAAATCCAGATTAGACATCCAGTTTAGTTTGGAAATATTTGCATGCTGTGCTGATAACCAGTCCTAAAAACACAAGCTGAGCAGTTTTCTACTTTCTTCCCCTGGAAACCTCAGCCTTTTTCCATTCTTGATAACTTGCCCCGAGGGTCTTGGTTAGCAGAATATGATTTGTGAACATTTCAAGTCCAATTTGGTAAGAAGCAACCTGCTCCTACAAGCTGCCTGGTTTATTTGGTATTACAAAGGATATAATCTCAGCCTCAAAAGGAAACATCTCTATTATCATGCTTAGTCATCCATGCACAGTGCTGGTTAATTATTTATACCAATTAAAGACAGAGCCCTTCAGCTAATAGCAACCTGCCAAAGGATTCTTGTTGTGTTTTTTGTTGTTTTCTTCATCCCTAAATGAATATACCCCGCTTCATCTTAAGCATTTGAGGGACTGCTCTCTGAAGGGCACTTCCCTGCATGATACGGACCGGCTGCAGGTAGAAGTAAGACTAGATGCGTTGCAGGGTGCAGCATGTGCCTTCACTTTGGTATTTCCACACTCGGTTATTTCACCAGAGTAAACTTTGGGGTCTTCTTCATATTTCCAGCTGGAACTAAAGCATCGCCTCTAATTGCAGTTTTGGTACTTTTGTCATGTAAGGCAATACTCTTATATGTGGTTTTATTTTTTAATGCAGAAGGAAAAGACAGGAAACATTTCCTACGACGGAAAAATTCCTTTGCTTGGCCAGTACCCCGGCTAGAATAGTGTCTTACATTCCACTAGGAATGACTAGAAAAATCTTCCTGCCACTGCTGCTCTTTTTTTCACCTTCTTGGTTTACTGATGCTTACCCAAATGCCAGCTGACACTGAGAGGGATCACTTCTGATCTGGATGCTGAAATATGCTTTGATGTCCTTACATGTTTTGTATAGGCTCCAAGTCCTTTGTGCCTCACAGCAAAAGCACAGCCATGCACTATGTGGTATGGAAATGCATGTCATTTTCTTCCAGATGTTTTCCTAATGCAATACTTTCTGGGAAAGTGACTTTTTTTTTTTTTTTCCTCTGGTCATTTGTCTTTTCCATTTTAATTTTGGTTATGATTTGGTTTGGTCTAGGGATGGTGTGTTATTGTGAGGTGGTGTGTTGGGTCTTTTTTGTTCTTTTCCCAGGAAAACAGGAAGGAATTGTTTGGTTTCTTTCATGTTCCATTATCTAAAACATTTAAGAATAAAGACTTGTAATTCATGTTATTTTCCCCTTCTCTCCTTTCCTAAACCATAACCAACACATTGTAACCAAACTGCTTTAAAGATCACAATTTTTGTCTACAGAAGACCTATTAGACAGGAATCTGAAAATATTATTGGTCTTGGATATACAATTCTATGCATTGAATGACTACAATCCAAATTGCCCAAGTTCCTGAGCTTCAAATCTGCCTTTGAACAGGTTACAACACACTGAGTACTAAGTGCTTTCTCATTGCTATCTGAAGTTATGCCAGGTTTACAGAGGTCATCCTTTATGTAGCATTTCTTGGGCAAAGCACCAGCATCATCTTCTCACCACCAAATTGGTCCCTCTTGGTTTTATTGTCTTATGTTTCAGGTGTCAGAAGGTCTGAAGCCTCTCAGTGAATTGATCCTTGATAAATCCATAGTGAAGAGATGGAACTGTTTGCAGATGAGAAACTGTGTCCCAGAAATGTTAAGGGACTTTTTTTATTTCTGCTAAGAAAGTCCTTGGAAAGACCGCTTTTTGCAGCCCAATAGAGCCCCACAAGGCAGATCACAGGAATCAACTTTGACTGGCTTTGCTGTCACTGAAAAAAATAGAAGTTTCAAATCCTTTTCCCATTGAGAAGACATTTTTAGCATATTCCAGCATCCATCCATCAAACAAAACTCTGATTTATGTAGCCACTACACACAGGAATTTCCCGCTGAAGTCACTCTTATATGTTCGAGACTTTTTGAAAGCTTAACACTTTATCTAATTGCTTAAATAGATGTTTTACTTGCTAACTTTAACTGCTCATTTTTTTAAAAAAAATGGCCCAAGGAGCCTATTTCTGCCTGAGATTAGAGACCCAGAAGCTCTTTATTTACACCATTCCCTTCCTCATGACAAACTTCTGCTACTGCTGCCAGACTGACAGTTCTGCAAACCGGATCTAACTTTGCCGTTCAAGGTCTGTAGCTCTCGGTAGGCAATCAGGCATCATCAGCTCTGCCTTTTCCATGTGCTACTCTGGAGGAAAATTGATTATCATAAATATGTTGTTTGCAAGAGGTTTTTTGACTTCTTGATTTTTCCCAGTGCCCTACCACCATACATGTTTTTCCTCGTCCCACTAATGCAAGCTTGGAGTTGTAGCATTTGTACTAAATATTTAAGCGTTATAAATTTTTACTTTCCTTTCCTTATAGCTGGACTGACTGAGGCAAGAGTCATGTGGAAAGAAATAGTAAAGGGTTATTTAGCTTGTAGTTGTAGTGTAAGTGTACAGGAAAATTTAATTTGTGTGTACAGGAAAATTTAATTTGTGTTACATGTATATTCATGAAAAGGTATTTCTTGATGGGTCAGAGATTGGTTTTTAAACCTTATCATTGCCTGGATGCAGTTTCTTGGGGGTGAGATACAGTTACTTTTTGGAGGTTCTCTTACATCACAAAAGATAAAAAGGAGCTTAGTTTTGACACTTATTAGGCTTGGCTACAAATACTGGTGTACGTTAGTACTGTAATGGGAGAAGGCGGAGAGAGAAAGACCTTTGGTCATCTGTATCTTTATACTTAAAAATGTCACAGGCAGAAATGATTGGAGTGTATTTTCACTCATTTTGTGTGTAATGAATATTTTAGTTGTTTTATGCATACAGAATTATACCCGCAAATGCCTGTTTAATGACCTGCAGCTAATGAAAACCGAAGCAATGAAGATGTCATCTTTGATCCTTTCAAGCTTACATCACACAAACGTCTTTAAATCCTGTATCACTACTCTAGAGGAATCTGTTAGTGATTTCTCTGAGTCCAAGTAAGAAGCAGTGATAAGCCCTTTTCTCATGGGTATGCTTTCTTTATCATCACTTTTACTGCACTATTGTATCATACACTGCCATGGACACTAAGACTGTCCTCAGGGGGACGGTGTAAAATACTGCACCATCCAACAGATAGTGGTTTACTCCCATTTCATTTGAGCAGGGGCAAATGTTAAGACAACGTACAGCAGGAAGCATTGGGCCTGGTAATTTCACAGAGCTTAAGAAAGCAAACATTTGGGAATTCTGTGGGCACTGCCTAAAATACTTATCTGGGAGGTGAGCACCTCACGGTCTTTAATGTATTTATCTCCACAACACCCCTGAGAGACAGGGGAGTGCTCTTATCCCCGGTTTATGCTTGAAGAACTACAAGGCTAAGACCTAGACTAGAAACAGACTTTGTACTGCCAGCCAGGGGAAACATTTGTTTGGAGCAAACCTTATGCTTTCTTTTTCCCCATGCAGAGAGAAAATATGTATATAGGTACCTAGAGATTAATGGGGTGACCTGCTTAACATTATCAGTGTTGTTTGAATAGAGATAGGATGCAACTGCAGACCTGACTAACTCTGTCACCACTGGGCCATTTTGGTTCTTCCTTTGGGCTTTCTTATCCCAAAACATAAAAGTTATCATGTTCTCAGGTCACCTTTTGCCTTTGAATTTTTTTCTTATAGTGACCATGTCTAACTATCAAAGGACAAGTCTTAACTTATGAATGAGTTCAAAGCGCTCCCTCAGTAGTTCATCTCTGTTCCTGTAAGTGCAGGGGCACTACTGCATTCCTTTTTGCTAGGACTATGGCCTTGCTCATTATTTCTTAGAGAGGCCAATTTATAGGAGGCATAATAAAAGTGCTCAGAAGCCAGGAACTGTCAAAAATGAACTAAAAAAAAGGGGGCTGAAAGGATGTTTGATATAGTCTTGAGAGCTGGAGTAAGGAGTGAAGGCAGCAGGGGGAAACTTACTCAAGAAATAAAGCTGAAATCTTAACAGACACAACAAGACCAAGGCATGTAGCGAAGTCAGCAATTACATCTGCCCAATGGAGATATGAAAATTCAGGCATCAAGCTTGCTTTGAAAGCCCTTTCAGTGTGGGAATATAGAAATAGAGATAGTGAGGCTGTTTGTCTCAGAAACATAATTGCAGCTAAACTACAAGTACTGTAAAAATCCAGAAGGTTGGCGGCATCAGCTGTTAGAAATAACAGAATAATTTTTTACCTTCATTCAATGTCAGTATCTGGCAGGATGGAAGGAAGCCCACTTCTCTCATATTACCGTGGAGAAAACAGCCGCAAACATGAAATGGCCATGGACAGGCAAAAGTAGGGAGTTGACAGAGTATAGTACTTCTCACCGGGACGCTGGGCACCCAGAGGTGCTCTGTGCTGGGAAATGATGCTCAGCAGCTTCACTCATCCCCTACTACAAGTGAGCGGGTGCTGCAGGTTGCCTAGATCTGATCTTGTACAGGAAAGCACAATCCCACAGACAATCTAGGAGTTTAATGTGACAGCAAGAATGGCATGCTATACTTATGAAATAAGGGTAGCATCAAAGATTTAAAGTGTAGTACCTTTGTGCAACTGAAAAAAAAAATTACAGATATGGATTGCTGTTAGGGCTTTTATTGGGAAGAAAAAGGTTTTTGATTTAGCTGTGACAAAGTACAAGACAAAAGGAAAGCATGAAGATGAAAGCAAAAAACAGGATAGATTAAGCAGCAGCAAGCTGGTGCAAGGTCTGTTGGGCAAGGAGGTTTTGTGTAGGGCAGATCCTTGTTTTTCAACAACTCGGGTATCCTTGACAAAGATTGCTAGCAACCTAGGATGTTTTTATCCTGAGGCTTTTCAGGCTTGTTTGTTGTCTGCTTTATTTGTGTTTGGCTCTGTTTTCTATTAAAACTGTGGAGGGAAGAAAGTCAGTGCTGCTGGCTACTTCTTTGTAACCTCAGAAAGGGCTTATGAATGTAGTTTTGTGCAATTATTTGTGTTTTATGAGGTAGACAATTTGAAAATAGGTATTGTTTGAACTTATATTTATGAAATGGGTAATTTTCTAGCACACTAAAGGACACCCAGACTTCCTATACCCAGTGGGAGGAAAGCTGAGTGAGTGAGGCCAGGCTCCAACTCCTCCCTTCGCCAGAGGCTTCCCATACTACCATAGTATGAGCCAGACCTTGCCTTGGATTATCTCTGTGTCCATACCAACACTTTAAAAATTAAACATTTCTTTTGAGACGGAGCTTTGTAGATTTCAATAACTTGTTGTTTAGAAACCTCTCTTCCTGATTCAGTCCCACTCCAAACATGATGTAGCAGAGCCTTTAAAACATTTGAGGTGTGTGTAAAGGTCACAAATATGAATATCTAAAGAATAAAAATAAAAGAAAAAAAAATAAGGCCATGACCAGGAACAGCCTCAGGAACACACTGAGTTTTAGGAGGACTTCTCTTAAACAACAGAGAACAAATATGAAAAGCTCAGTGTCTAATGAATGTTTAGGACAGGATTCCTGATGTTCTAGCAAGTGGCAGATGCTAACACCCCCAACAGATTTAAAGATATGTTTCCTCATTCAGTTGGCTGTGTTACATAAAAATAGGGTTCTGAAGGAATAAAGCTACTGCCCACACATTCTTATGCTTCTTTGGGATTGTATTAATTCACTGCCCCTGAACGATGTGCAAAGGCAGTGATCTGCAGGCACTGCATGGAGAGAAAGTTTCTGGCCAGTAAAGGGTTATGTAAAAATCTTTCAAGAAATAAATGTATTGGAGTAAATGTCCTGGCAGCATTTCAGCATCCTGAAATATGTCTGTTTCCCTGGCAATTTCAACCTCAGTGTCTAGTTTAAGTTTGATGTGGCATTTTTCTTTCCTGAAGAATTTAGGTGAGAACACTCAGGGCATCTCAGCTGAGTCTCAGTGGAGATGGTGAGACTTTGCACAAGACCAAGATGAAATCAATACTTTTATCTGATGCAGGATCACTGTCTTTGCTCTCTACAGGCTCTGTGTTTTCAAATATCACAGACCATGGTCCCAGAAATGATAGGATTGATGAAGTCTATATGTATAGTCAAATGTAGGTAAGGTTCTCCTTTATCCATGAGGTTTAACTGTTGCAGTTAGGTAGGAGATATTGCCAAGTCCTTCTTCTCCACAGATGAAGACAGAAAGGAAAGGCCTCGATGCTACCTGTTGACTAGTGCAAAGGAAGAGACCGTTTACAGACTCAGGGCTAAAAGTTCTTCATAACATAATAAAAGAGTAGCTCAGGCAGATGCATACTGCACAGGGAAGATAAAAGGGTGAACTGTCTCCTCTGTTCAGTCACTAACCTGAAGTTGTCCCACTTAATTCATTGCTAATGCAGTATTTAGTTACGAGGGGAAATAAGTATTCCCAGGGGATGACTTAGCTCACCTAAGAACTAAGCTGCCATATAGAGGCATCTCTCACTCTTCATTCCCCATGCAAGCAGTTTCCAATGACTAAGATCCTCATAATAACCCAATTATTCAGCTGGGAGACTAAACATTGGCAGGATAAATCCTTCTTTCAGGAAATTTCTTATCTACTTCTTATGTATTTACTTCCTTCTTTCACTTTCTGCTTTCACCATGAACATAGAAAATACTCAGTCTTTTGAGTGTCACAGTAGTATTCCACAAAGCCCAACAGAGAAGACATTTGATTTTCTACACCCTAATGTGTTCCCTAAATAAATGAAATTTGACACAGGTTTTACATCAGGAAAACATTGTGGGTACCTGCACACCACTGAATTCGTTTGCGCTCCTGTTTCACTTCAGTGGTGCAGTGTGAAAATTAACCATATGTGCTAGTTCAGACTGGCTTTGATCTAGAATGAACCAATTAGCTCCCTTGGCTGGCAAATACAAGCATGAAACAGAGCGGCGTGTTTCAGATCCCATAGCCTAAGGATCAAATGGATGCACGCTGGTTGATGCCATTTAGGTTAAGAACCAGGATGGTTTATATGATGTGGATAACAGAGATGGCACAGGCATAACCAGCTTGGCCCAGACAATTTCTTGACTCAATTTTGGAGTGATAAGTGAGGAAGAGTTGTTCTTCACCCTGTTTCTGTGAAGGGAGGGAAGGAAGAAAATCAATCAGTGGAGAAAATGTCAGATGAAGAAAATGTCCTGAAGTGTTTTATACTTACCTGATGCATCTTATTAAGTCGCCTTGTTATTTTCTTTCATTGTTGCCACAAGCGGATTTATTTGGATAAAGGAAAACCCAAGGTACTATTATCAGGCAAATCCCCCCTGTGTTTACTTTTTAAAATAAAAGATTAAATCCATACAACTTTTAAACTTTAATGAGTTCTAGCCAGGGGTGATTTGTTATCCCAAATCCTTGTGCCATCATATTAATGACTGCTTGCACCAAGGGGCACTCAGGGTAATCCCCCATCTCTAGTAATGTCAGCTCGGTGGTGATTGCTATGTAATTAATCGGAGACTGCTGCTGGAATGAGGACATTGTAATCTGATGCATAATGAAACTTATTAATGGTGTCCTGCATAATTTATGGGATCTAATCATTCTAATGTAGGTATAAGCATAACATGTAAACAGTTTTATTTCATTAAGTCTATGAACTAACATGCCATGAGAAATTAAGGGCTGGGATCTTTAATTTTGCCAGCTGTTGTTGAATTGGGCCATTTTAGCAGAGATACAGAAGTAACTGGTTTTGTGTAAAACCCTAAAAGCAGCCACCACTATGAGGAATATTTGCAAACATTCTATTATATGCTATTTGCATTCCTGTTGTGCTTTATCTGGCTGAGGCTTGAAATCCCAGTGGGACAAGCACTGTATAAACACCAGCAAGAAACGATTTCTGCCCCAAGTAGCTGACAGTGTTAAGGGTAAAAGGAAGCCAAGAAAACGAGATATTATTTTCTTCCTCAGTCTTATAAGTGGTGTTCTGAAGAAAGGACATGAAGAACTGAGAAATTAATAACCAGATGCACCAAAGTATTTACACTGGTACCTTTCCCAGTTGACAATTTCTATTAAATTCCTCAGCTGCTTAGAGATATACGCATATTTAAGTACCTGACCAAAACAGAAGATACATGGCTTGGACAGCAGTAAACAGATGAAACGGGATTTAAACTGGCATCTTTTTAATCCTGAAGTATTTACTTTATGAATAAAATAACCACTTATTTTATAAGTCGTTTTCAAAGCAAGGTTTTTAAAAAAACAAAGTTAGATATAAATATGTGCAGCCACAAGTACCCCCCTGCCCAGTTTGTTAAAGGAAAAAAGTGCTCCAAACAAAGATCATGCATGCCAAATTTCAGGGGTTTTTAATTTTTATGGTTGTCGTTATGAACACCTGAATATAGTGGTTTATAATGGCTCCTCTGACAGGCTGTTATAACTTCAATAGCACTAACAATACTACTATAATTAGTGACTTTTGTATTGTGTTAACAAATGCCAGAGTGTGCTACCAGTCTTCCAGATGACTTACCCAGGTTTTAATTAGTGTCTATCTTTCTTTTCTTTGTGTAGACATACACTTACTAAAATGACTCAATGCTTTGCACCATGTACAGGTCAAAATATCCACCTGTCAAGTGGGTTTAGAGCTGCGTGGAAGGAGGAAACTACTTGCGACATTTTATTAATGGAACAGATTGCATATTTCTCCAAATAGAAACGGGAGGAATTGTGTGACAGATGGATCAAAACCTTCCCGTTGTTGAAAACCAACAGATGAGACAGACTTCTCTTATAGCACTAGCTGGATAGCAAGATGCTGATTAACTAGACCTGAATGAATCTTCTGCCCCTGGGCTCTGAGCGTTCATATGAGACTTATGTATTGGGTGATTTTTCTGTACTGTATTTTACATCTTAGCAATATGGATGTGGTGTGTGTATATATGTTTGTATATATATGTCCACATGCATACACATCAACAGAAGCATACATATTAAACTATCATTGTAGAATCATTTCAGTTTTTATTTTAATTTCCACAACAAATTGGTTCATAAACTATGTTTAACTTGCCTTTAATGAATACTGGAGTATGTACAGTGTCAATACACCTATGTAGGAATTATATTCTCTAAATTAGTATGAAGTGCTACCTATTAAAGACTTAGAGCCTTCATCACAAGGCTATTGACTTAATCTTACTAAAAGAGAATTTACCAGTTCTTGAAACACCTATCATGGCACACTAGCCATTGCACAATACATGGAGAAGTGCACTCTTGTAGAGTGAAACTGGAATAGCAGGAGTCATTTAAACAAATTGTTAGCTACACATGAATCATTACAGTTTCCATCCCACTAAGAGTTATGCAGTACTTCACCTAATGGATGTCTTTACAAAGTCACAGGAATGCCACTCTGCTATTGCCTCTGTGAGTGCAGGAAATTTTACCTCTGAATGCATCTCATGGATTTCAAAGGCACTGTTTGTAGAGCCTAAGCTACGGAATGCTTTTGATTTTATTGCTCTTTTTTTGTGTGTAAAATTTATATGCTACTCTGCTGGCTTTGTCTGTGGTAGAATTAATTTTCTTCACAGTAGCTGGTATGGGGCTGTGTTTTGGATTTGTGCTGGAGAGAGTGTTGGTAACACCGGGATGTT
>JANZLQ010000079.1:77547974-77562468 GCA_026212715.1 Elanus axillaris | reverse complement strand
GAGGAGAGGAGAGGAGAGGAGAGGAGAGAGTAATCCTGTTATTTTCTCATTTGGCAATTAAGATGTTTAGTGAGGAAAGGAAGTTTACAGAGACTTTAAACTTTATTCAACAGCAGATTTGTAGCCAAGGAAATAGTCAGCATGTGTATATGGCTGTTTTCTGGTTTGAAAAGCATCCTCACATCAAGATAGAAATGTTCCAGTGTTGATTTTCTGTTACTCTAAATTTGTGTTCTCATTTCCATCATATTAAAGTCATATAAAGTTTAGTGATTGAGCATCTATTCTCACCCTATACAGGTATAAACAGAGTAGAAATATAATGATGGAGAAGGTGAATATCACTCTTTCCATGATAGTAATGCCTTATCCTGTCTGGGAGTGGGGCCTCTGGCAATAGCAGGTTCACATGGAAACAGAGACCCCTAAATGAAATTACATGGCATGTGTAGCAGAAGCGTACAAGAAAAGAGCTTTTCCTGCTGCGTGGGATCCTTCTGCTTCCCGTGACTTCTACATTACCCCAGGTTGTCCTACCTGGTTTTGAAGTATTATTTTCAACCCTGTATTGGCATATCTCTGTCTCTTTTAGGGGATCAGTTTTAGGTTTAGACTTATACGCCTTATTTAGCTCCATGTCCTAGCCACTGCCCACCCCAGTTCAGCATCTTTTCATGTGGGTTTCACTGACGTGACAGCTACCAAAAGTTTTGCTTATGTGTCTCTTGTTTATTCCTCTTGATCCTTTAGCCACTCCACCATGACTGATCAGAGCAATAATGTTCCCTGTTAAGGAAAATTTATCTGCCCATTGGCCATTCTACAGCATCTGTTTATTTTGGGGGTCTGTAGGAATAGGTGTAGCAGGAGCCACAAGCAACCTTCACATGGGAGATATGGTGTGGCTTTCACCCGCATGGACTAAGAACAATCATTTGAGTTTGTCCTGAAGGGAAGACTGGTTAGTAAAACAGAAGAGGATGAGACAGAAGTTTTGTCCCACCTTTTACCCAGCATCTCAAGGGTTAGTGCACTCTCCAGTGGCATAGAAGACCCAAGTTCAATTCACTTGCTTTCCAAATCATCTCAGCATAGGACTGAAGGGGACATGGGTCACCAAGTCTCACTCCCTGTTATTACAGGCAAGTGAATCACTTTTATTATTCCCCTCATAAACATGTGAATCATTTTTATTTTGATTTAGGAGCATTCAAAGCCCCATCCTGCCTAGCCTCAAATGCACTCTTGACTTTTACATAATTCATGGTCATAAGAACAACAAGAGTCTCTCTGCTGGTGTAATTTTCTTCACTGTAGGGAGTGTGTATGTCTTAAGATTGCTCAGTGACTGGACTCTTAAATTTGCTTAGGTTGCTCTTAATTAATTGTGCTGCACTGAAGTCCTGGCAGGTACCAAAATGACATTTTCAAACTTTTGCCACATGTTCGTATTGAAAATGCAATCAGGAAGAACTGATAAGGAGGGCTGTAGTAGGTTGAAAATGTAAATGGCAAAAGGTCAAATGTAGCAAAAAAATGTGGTATCAAAAATTGTTGTAGCTTTGTTTCCTGAAGAAATGAAAATATTAAGATCTAACCATTTAAAACCAAGCTTTGACCACAGTTTCTGATAGACTTTTGATATTCTTGTGAGTGTTTACATTCAGTGGGGATTTAACACTAATTAATTCAGATATATCTAAGGAACAGAAAATGCCTGTCAGATTTTTCCAGTATTCCATGCACACAGGCACAATAAACAAAAAAAGAACATAGTCAAATCATCAAAATCTCATGGCATTTGAAATTAATTTTAAATTAACATTATAATTTTTTTAGTTTATTATAAAATCAGGGATGCATTATTATAGTAACCTTGCTTTTCTTTTGTGGTTTGTTCCTCCTTCCTACACCTGCAAAATAACGATAAAAGCACTTTCCTCTTTCTATCAACTGTCTTTTTTTTTTTTAGACAGAAATCCCTTTGAGACAAGGACTATGTCTCAGTCTGGACTTGTGCAGTACTTAATATACACCTCCATCCTGGGGCTGGTTTTGACCACTACCCTTTGTAGTGATATAATCACAGTGCAAATAGCAACAAAAAAATTATCTTTTTCATTCTTTTTCATAAGTTATTGATAAAATTCTTAAGGTTTCCTGCCTAGTTTTATATAGACAAAAAGTAGTTTCTTAGATTAAAATTGTACTTACTATTCTGTTCATGGAACTTGCACAAATTATAACTTATGCAAAAAGGAAAGTCACGTGAACTTGTTTCAAACAGTGGGGGAAAAAGAAGCAAATTTTGAGATCCTGCCCCTGCCATTTAAATATTTATTCCTCACATAAACAAACACAGATGTTAATAAAAAAAACCCAACCTTGTGAGAATTGGAGGATATGAGGTGCCTTCAATTTGATCCTAGTCCAACTGTACTGAAATGTACCAACAGTGATGCAATCACATGTGCCAGAGGCTTTTGCATCATTAATTTGGCTTCTACAAACAATAAGGTTTTATGGGTCCCTACCGTTATTATCTTATGGAATGATATACAAAGCAAGAGCATTTTGTATCTAGATATTGAAACTATTAATTGCCTTGATGCCATCAAAGTCATAATCTAGCCCAGCAGAAGTGCTTGGGTATAATGTCCCAGTACTCCCTAGATACTTGGAAGCTTATTTTAAATGTGGATTAGCGTATCATATTTTCAGAGGTCAGTGAAGATACAAGTATGAGGGAAAAAAAGATTTAAAATTGTAATCAAGGCTGAGAAAGCTATATGCAGAAGCACCATAAATAACAAGGAAAATACTTAAAGTTTTATAGTGATATTGTCTTTAATTTTTTTCTATTTTTTTTCTCCAGAGGAAATGTTCTGAAAGCAGCAGAGTATCTAATAGAGCACTGACAAAGCCTCTGTTGCTTTGACAGGAGAAAAAAGTGCAGAAGGACAGAAGTGGAAGGTCTCCATTTTATCTTCAGAAAACAAAAATTTGCCTATGGTCTCCTGCTCCTCATTCATCTCTAATTACCCAAGGAGGTGCAAAGATACATTCCCACATCCTTTCCTGTGGGTGAAACCCATGAGTTATAAAGAACAGCTGTTTCCCTCCATTCCCAAAGCCTGTGTCTTGGATGTTTTCACACAACTCAGTTCTTTCCTCTCTATTACTTGTTTGCTGTAGGAAGCTGGTGGCAGTGATTATAAAAACCCAGTCTGAGGTGTTCATAACACTTTCACAGTGAGTAAATGGACTAAATTTACCCCAGCTTTCTTGATAACTGTCTGAATGTAGCATTAAGAAAAGTAGTTGAATTTATATCAAAAAAAGCTGATATTGGCTGTATCATTTTTTTACAGTTAATCTATAGCATTCCTTGTGACCAGACAAATCTATTTGTAGATTTTAAAATCATTACTTGACTGCCCTCTTGCAGTCTGCATTGAGATTGTATTTCCCAGATACTCATTTAGGATTTTGTAGACCAGGATCCTACGCTTCTGTAGGCAGTATAGATATAGAACAGCTACGGCCGTTGCCCAAGGCCAATATGTAAGAGCAATCCCTGTTTCCATCCCCTCTTAGCTGAAACCATGATCTCCATATTGCTGAACACAAGCGTAGGAACAGCTCCCAGTACAAGTATTCCTGAAAATATAAGAATGACGATTATGTCCTTTACATCACTTGGTATTAGAAACTATAAGGCTATGCGGTTAGTGGACTTTTGGGGGTCTAGACCTCCTTATAGCTAAGGGGGAGAAGTAGGTACCTCCAGAGCAGAGAGCTGCTCCTCCAATGCCAGCTCGCTGGCAAAGTGGCAACTCCTACCGTCCTAAGCCAAAGGCCCAACACGTGAGAAGAACTTTTGTCTGGAGATATGTCTATCTAATAACTAACACTTGGAAAGGCTTTAGATTAGAAATGAGATTCATCTAAACAAACAGGGATGTCTATGATGCCGACCTCTGCCAGCTTAGAGTCTCTTCATTGTTACAGGAGAGCTATTCGACACAGTCAACGGAGTTTAGAAACCTCACTTGCAGTTGTGTAGGGAGAGGTGAAGTTACTCCAGCCACGGCTATTGCAATTTGCTATATCCAGGAATGAGGACAGATAAATTCATGTATGACCTCCTGATACAAGAAGCAAATTTTTGAAAACACTACAAGTCCTACCAAGCACTGAAACATTGGTCTTAGTTGTAAAGCCTGTTGTTACCTTCTTTGGCAGTAAAGCTTAGCTGAGGTTTTTCTCTGCAGTCTCCAAAATTTTCCACACGGTTATTTCTGTCTTCCCCAAAGACTGTTTCTCCTGCCCATTATAGTCCTGCTCTACTTCAGCTGCTTAGCACCCTTATTTAACAAGTCTTGCACTGGCCATACAGAGAGGGAAGCATTTTGAGAGCTAGATCTGGCCAAGGACAAGAAGCAGAGACATAGAACATGGCTCATTAAAATCCCCATTTCCTTGTCTGTCCTTCAACAAACTCTTTTCACAGATTCCTATAATTACCTCCTGCTGTTTCAGTAAAACCTATGTGTGCTAATCAACCCAACATGAACTAATAAATCTATTTATTCAACTGGTAGTGAGGTTAAAGTAAAATAATAATTAAAAAAACAAAGGGTTGTAAATGTTCAAGAAGCACTCAGATGTTTTCCTGTGTGTTATCGAGATAAATTGCTACAATAAGTGGGAGATGAGGAAAATTACAAAACCAAACCAAAACAAACCCAACCCAACCCTATATTCTCAACATTTTTTATCCAGGCCCAGGTTAGAAATGTGACTCCATTCAAGGGGAGGCATACACTGCCAAGAGGAAAATAACGTTAAGTTACCTAAATACATTCTTCAATTGCAGTGCAGAAAAGTGCAGGGTTGCATAAGTATTTCATCCTTCATTTCAATATATACATTTGAGAGAAGAAGGAAAACAGCAGCCAGAGTTTTGAGGATATGATCTATGAAGTCCTCTGGGATCCACTAGAAGTGGCTGCAGTCTGTCCCTTCCAGAAGCCCTTTCAACCAGTAAATAATAATGGTATTATTTATCATGGCATTCCCAAGCCTATTGATTTGCTTTCATAGGAATGTTGATTCTCTGCAGACTTGCATGAACATGATGGATCCTGACCAGCCTGCACTTGGAGGCCTGATTCAGCATCATTATTTGGGTTGAGCAGCTCATTACAGATGGCAACTGAGTTGCAAAAGGGTAGGAAATCCAGTGGTTTCAACTCCACAAAATCCACAGGTCTTCTGGAGAGGACTCAAAAACTCCTCCTCTGCTATTTTTGTCACCTCTCTCCAATTTTTTTATGCCTTGAATGATGTCACATGGTAGGAAAGAGACACCCAGCTGCTTGAATTTCAAGTAGACCAATGTGAAAGTCTCTCTTTTTTATTATTAGTTAGATTTGAAGCTTTCTAAGATAGAAAGGTGCCTTTCTGTTATGTATTTGCACAGTCCCTTTCACATGGCCATTCTGGGATTCAGCAGCGAGGTAAGGCAAGAATAACAAGGGGAAATAGCATTTCTTCTCACATTTAAATACATGATCTACCTGTCCACTTGGTTCACTGTTTGAACCAATTTTAAGTCATAAAACACATTAGTCCACCCTCTTAAACAGTTGCTTGTACTGAGTAAAATTCCTTCCTGTTAAACTCTCTTGATTTTGATGGGCTTTCAGCGAGGATAACCCTGGCCCTGCATGTCTAACCTATGCCTGGGACAAGCAAGCAGAATTAGGGAATTGAATTAATTCCCTTTTCTTTGATTTGCAAAGTGCGCAGCAATCTGCACATTTAATTCTATCCTTTGCATATTATTTTCTGAGCAAGGACACAATTGGCTACAGATTTGACATCTTTGTGACAGTAAGTGTGTGGCAGCACTGAAAAGAAAGGGGGAAGGAGCAGGGTCACAGAGAGGACAAAAGGAAAAAATAGCTGTCTAAATCATATATCATTAAAGTGATGCTCATTGAATTACCTCTCCCAGGGCCTGTCAAAACATGTGGTGCCCTTGCAATATGATGTGAATTAAATGCCTTCTGGCCCCTGAAATATTGTTTTCAAGGCCAAATGTGTACTTTCACAGTTTCCCTCTAGTAACTACTAAGAAACATTTGAGATGTGCTGATTGACTCTTATGATTAGCAAAACCAACTCGGGAACACAGCAATGTGTGGCAACTGGCTTTCAAGGGAAAGACAGGACACGTGCCTACTCACAGGCCTTTGGTGATGATCACTGATAGCCCCACCCAATGAGAAATTGGTCAACTCGTCTTAAAGTTGCCCCTGGGAGACAAAATGTAAGTAGCGTCAACTCACGTAGTAATTACATTCTTATTTTGTCCCCTGTGAGCAGGGGAAGGTTGCTAGCTGGTTGGGAGACCCTAGACAGATGTCAGATGGCCTGGAAGGTTGACTTCACCTCCTTGAGGACATGCGGCTCTTTGAGGACTGCAGCCATGGCCTTAGGAGACACGTAGCCCATCGCAACAGCTCCACGAGGTCTGGCTTCCTCCCAGAAGTTCAGTCCACTGAGGTACGAGAAGAACAGGCTTCTCCTCTTTCCCAATGAAGTTTTGAGTTTCGGCTAGTTCTCACCATCAGGAGTTTTGCCCATGGTCCCTGCTGCTGTTAGATGGTACTGTTGTTTGGTCGCTGACCAAAGGGTGCAGGACTTACTATACCCAAGTAGAAAAATTTGGTACCTACCTGAAAGGTTTTGTGATTTCAAAATTTGTCAGCTCTGTGGCCATCAAGAGGCACACTGTCTTCTCAGCTGCTGAGGAGCCTCAGGATTTATCCAGAAATTGGAGTCTGTAGGACAGGGACAAATATAGTTTATATATGAAGAGGTGAAATCTTACATATAGTGGTGTACCATCAAAAAATGTGACTTCATGGACAAAAATTGTACCATTATTCATCTTAGACATGTGAACATTTTCCAGGGTGGGGGGGTGACCTTGCTGCCAAATTCAGGTATTCAAAATTCATAATAATAATATCTCTCCAAAATTGTTACATTTAACTCATTTAAGGTAATAAGCATTGAGTTCTTTCTCTCTTTTTTTCTTTTTGCTTTCTTTTTTTTTTTTTTCTTTTTGTTTTGAGCCTGTAGGGTACATTTGGATTATGCATGTAAGCTTTTCTCTGAGATGATATTTACTAGACTTTTATTTTATCTGTTTCTGTCCCTGATTTTTAGTGAAAGCTGCAGTGGACAGATAATCTTTTTGCATTCCTGAAACCACAGTTTTGAGGAAAATAAAAAAAAATTGTGATGTCTGCAACAGAAATGCTAAAATCAACACCACATTTATTCATGTTAATTGTAACAGCTTCCTGATTTCCAGGATAGGCATAATTTTTCATCCTAGAATCATGAGATTAAAATCCATGTGTCGCCATTATGTCTAGAGGCCTCTTAACATCTCTGTGAATTTGATATTGTAATCTTTGATTTCTTAATGAAACTTAAATAAACTAAAAAATGTGGAGATGACCTGAAACTCCTGGGGGAATAGGGCAGATCAGTGACATGTAGAGATGCAGAGCTCAAACCAGTTGGATCTTAGTGCTGTTCTCCATCTAAACTACCCATGAATATAATCCAAGAATCCTTTGTATAGCCCAACTTTACCATCATGTCCTGTAAATTTATTTCTTAGCAAGTTATTTTTTCTAGCACTTAAGGCCTGCAGAACACCACAGGGTTTTTGGTTTGTTTTATTTTTGTTTGGAGTTTTGGTTTTTTTTTCCCTTTTGGCTCAAAACAATACACTGTATTTTGAGAAAGGAGGGGCAATAGTGACATCTTATGTATTCTTTGAATCTTGCAAAAAAACATGTCCAGGATATGAAGGAGAGATGAACAAGGCCAGGACACTTGGTACTCATGAGGAAAATCTTTATCATATACCATGCCATCAGTGCAACACATGGAGAGGCCTCTACAAGAGAAGTGATCCATAACAGCTATTTTCTTATCATTTCATAATATTTCTCTATTGGTTCACAGCATCTTTAGCACAGAATGATTTTTTTTTCAATACATTACTCTTTTCTTTAGCAATTGCTAACAGTGAATGAGATCATATTCAGTATTTAAGAACACCACCTGTAAACAACCTTCTTATTCACGAACAGTTGTACTTATTTTTCTGGTCCAGCAGATATTCTGTGTATAATCTCTTTAGATATTCCTATTTTGATAATCTGAGTTTTATAGCAAACTTGTAATGGAAGATGCATTTTCTTCATGAAGAGGCTGAGACCTCAGCACAGGTATCCCTCAGATGAATTCATTATTATGTGTATCTAGAAAGTCACTGGATAGCGAGTTACCAGCTCATACTAGGAACCCAGTGGCTGTGTTTCAACAGTTTTGTAGAAATAGCCCCTGGAGCCTCCATATCCTTATCTTCAGATTGCCTTATTGCCTTCATATCAGCCCATACAGCTGTCTTGGGAAGAGCAAAGGGGAAACTTTATTGGGGAACATATTTTGGCGTGCTGGCCTCATGCTTGAGCACTGGCTAGTTCCCATAAGAAGTAAGGCAGCAAAAGATCTCACACATTTTCCTCCAGAAAGCCTGGGGTGTGTTCTTAACTTGGTATCTCACCTCTCTTGTCTTCATGCTGTGATCAAATGGACAGAGTGTTTGATTTTTTGATCTTCTGTAACCCTTTATTATTTATTGGTAATTTCAAGGTGCTGAGCACTTCTGTGAAATGCTGAGCACCCTGACGTTTCAGTGATTGCCAATTAAAGGTGTGTAGCACCTTTCAAGACTGTGACTTATAAGAGCAATTGTGTTGAAAGGCAAAAGAAACCTTGTCCTCTTAATTACAAGTTCAACTAAAATACAGCCAACATCAAAAGTACAGGTCGAGAAGAAACTCAATTCACAGTACATTGGACATGTATAAAAGACAAATATACCATTTTATTAGTTTGAAGGTTAATGTGCTCATTAGATTATATCAGTTCATTATGCAATTGTGCCTGTGCCCGTGGTATGATGTGTAGCAATCAACAGGAACATTTCAGGGATGAAATAAAAGGAAAAATAATAAAATAACTGTTGAGCATGAACAGTTAAAAAGATAAACTGGACAGAAAGTTCATTTTTGCAGACATGGTAGGCCTATTTCATCAAGGAAAAAAATTAATTTTTTTGAAATGCAAGTAAAATAGTAAGGCAAGTTGGCTTAGGAGGCACAGAGATGCAGATTTGGGCTGACAATGTTTATGATGACCACAGCTTTCTTGTTTTCCCCCTTTACCCTAACATAATTGCTTTTGACTGGGCAAATCATGTTGTTCTCGTTGTAATGTCATTGCAATTTATGATTCCATAAGGCATTTGAATAGATTTTTTGTTTTTATATGCTTTGCATTTCATTTTAATGCCACCCAAGGAAATTACATACCTAAAGCTGTACGTGTTACTTTTTATTAAATACCAAATGGTATAATCTCCCTCCCCCCTCTCCCCATTTCTTGATTACAATCAAGATGTGGTTTCGATTTTATTATGGAATCACTTTCCTACCTCAATTAGAGGCTTAAGGTTAATTTCCGCTTATACTTCGCACTAAATGTCAAGCTTAATGCAGGTTTTACATGAATACAGGGGAAAATCCATCCATGCAGGGCAGGTATAGCCTTGTGGGAAGATTTACACACACCAACAAGCAAAATTTTGATTCTGGAATGGAAGAAATGACACAGACTGGACAAAGTCCATTGGGAGATTCATAGCAATTTCAAGTGAAGTGTACTCAGGTAGCATGACAGCAGTAGAAGGTCCTACCATAAAAAGTATACTATATATAAACTGTAGCTGAGGACTGCTCTGGCAGCAGCCAGTCTACATGGAATTCACCCAGTGTTTGAAAACTAATATTTTAAATGAAGGCTCCCTCCCTCACAGCCCAGGGGAGGATCCTAAGCAAACCTCTCAGAGAATCATATGAAGTTAAAGGCCTCTATTGCTCCAATAGATTTGGATTTTTATTATTTCTTCTACTTACTAGTTTTAAAAGTTTGATCATTTCCCAGATTAAGATACTTTAAAGGCTCAAGGATCTAAAGAAAAAAAATCAAAATTCTTACAACAATAAGATTGCTCTTTAATGTGTGTAATGAATTATTTATTCTACAAACTATAGCAGAATATAAATAAGAAAACACTGATGTTATAGTCATTTTCTGAGCACAAAAGCTTTGCCAGATCCAAATTTTTACAGATTTGTGAAATGAGTTGTATAACACCTCATGACAGCCCACATTATCTCATGAAGGAAACAGTTTTGCATGGAAACCTCAAAATACCATCTTATCTATAGATAAGTCTGGTTAGAAAATCCATATTTATTTTCACTTTAGAAACATCCATTTTTTTTTTATTTTTTTTTTTTTTGGTCTTCCTAACAGGTTGATTTTTTTATGCAGAAATCTTTTTTCTTTCTTTTTTTTTCCCCCCAGGAAAAAGAAAAAAAAGAAATCAAAGCCTCAAATTTCAACAATTTTCATGTAAAGTTTTCAGTGAGCTCTACTTATGGGGGCAAAAAATGCAGCAATGGATATTATATTCATGCTCTACAATTTTAATATTTTCACTGTCTTCTGAGGAATTATTAATAGAGAAGTGCTCTCGATGTTTGTAAGAGGAAGGGAATTTCACCCTTGCCTTTTAGAAAGCACATGAGAAACTAATATGCAAGACAGTAACTGAAGGAATGAAGTGTCAGCATGCAAGATTAAAACATATAAAGAAAAAATATTTACTGCAGGCCTTATAAGCTATTAATGTATATCTTTATTCATAACCCACTGCAAGCTAATATTTTTGTAATGAAAAAGAAAGTGCACATACACACACACACCACCCTACATAAATATATACACATAGAGTTATAAAATAATAATTTATATGGGTAACCCAATGGGAAACCAGCAGAGATATTCAGATTTAACTGACAAGCAGTAGCTGCAAAGTTTCAGTTCTGATATATACCTAAGGGGCAACATTTTAGAAAAGAGCTAACAAGAAGATATTATATTAATATTAATAAAGTTTTATTTCCGAAGGGAAAATATGATCAAGTGCTTTGCTTCCTATGCTGCCTTTTTTTTCTTTTTCTTTTTTTTTTTTTACTTCTGTGAAAGTTGGAAACCAAATTATCCTAAATTAACCAGTTGCTCCTTTTTTATGTAATTCTGTTAAATTACATGAAAAAAATAAGGGACAGTGAGTAATGAGGTTAACAAAGCCATACTCCTCAAATGATGTGTGATGAACAAGGCTCAGTGCCAAACATTTTTAGCCAAGTCAAGTCAGTCTATTCATGTTCATGTACCATAAAATCTGCTTTTACAAGAATAACTATAACATTTGCATTAGAAAAGCACAAATGAAATCTTAAAATCTTGTTTGCATCTATCCTGAGTACTTCTATAGTGATACAGAAAATGAGAATGCATATTTTAGCTTTACATAAATCTTGGCTCCATAGCTGATGAAATTTTATAAAGGATTAGATATTCACTGTACAGTCAGGAGGCCAAGATCTGTTTCCTTCTGTAGTAACACCCTACTCAAGGGCAGTCTATCAAGGACTCGGGCCAAGAACAAAATTTCAGATATTTTACTATGTTGCCCAAATTTGGAAGTTTTCTCTCTTGGCTTTACCTTTAATAAATCAAGAGCAATAAGTGATGCCTGAAGGCATGAGTTCATTTCACATCTGTTAATTTTCAACATTTCAGATGCCTCTTTCTCATCAAGAAAGCCAGGCTATTTGAGGCACCACTGGATGGTCTAATGAAAACTAGTTGGAAAACATATTTCAAACTTGGTGAATTAGAAAAATACCTACTTTTTCCTTCCCTCCTCCTTCTTTCTCCCTTTCTCTATATTCTCCTCTCTAATCTCATGTCAGGAAAGAAGACCCTGAAATCTTAAAAGCAGTGATGAATTGAGAAATGGAAAAGAAATCATTGTTTCAAGTGGATTAAAGCATTTCTAATATTCTATATTATTAACATTTGATTTTTCCAATCTATTTGTGTTCACTTGTATTACATTTCAATTTCAGAAAAAAAGTCAAGTACAGAAACTGTAATTTAAAAGAAAACAAAGAGAAAGAAATAATTGCTCACACTGGAAATTATCTGAAAACAACCTTTGTTTGTAAATAGTTTAGATTTCAATCCCTGCAAGAAAACAGAAAAACATCTGTTGGGGTTTTTTTTAAATGACATAATCAGATCTAATCTGTAAGTCCCCCATTCTCCTCTTTCATTCTTTGAGTACCTTAAACCTTTAGCTAAATAGATATTTCATCTGCATCACGGAATTGAAATGACTGTGCCGTTGATGAGCACATTAACTCTGAAATCTAGAAGACATATTGGTAAACTTGATAATGAAGCTTTAAAATAAGGGTCGTCAAGATGTTCCCGAATGTAAAAATTTTGTAAGAGATACCTTGAAAGAACATTAACACAGCTATTACCAAAAAGCAAAGAGAGTTTATCTGAATATGCAAAAAGAGACTGAAGACACATAAAGTGCTTTTAACATGAGACCACAGATTTTGGAATTGGAGAGCTCAGCAGATCATACAGTCCTCTTCCCTGACATAACACGTCAGCTATACCCACTGGGAAAGCTATATACCATCAGAAAACTCAGACTATGGTCTTCAGACCTTGGATCTTGCTTGTCAATATTCTGTGGACTATTCATGTTTCTCTTGAGTCCAAAGCTGCAACAAATATTTCAGTTCAATACTCTGGCAGTGTGGAATAGATCAGAGTAATTACTTATGCTACAGATGTCATTTCTATTTATATGTTACAAAATCATATGCCACATTCACAGCATCAATAAATTTTTGTTATCCTCAATAACTCACAGATCCTTTTTAGCAGAGCTAATGCCCCACAAGCTATTCCCTGATCTTTAGTTGTGCGCTTCAGCATTTTCACCTGCGTATAGAAATTCATATTTAACCCCCTTTCACAGAACTTTTTTTCAGTTTTTCAGGGTCATTCTCACCACATTTATAGTGTAGGAAGCAAGCAGGCAAAGAGCAGGCACTGGACATTTTGGCATTCTCAGCACTATTCTGACAGCTTTCCTTTCCCAGTGACCAGTAGAAACAATGAGGGGGATGGTTCATCTAGCTTGGACGTGACGCTGAGGTTAAGTCAGCCTTATGCCCTGCGTCAAAACTGCTTCCGTAAAGAAAAAAAGATGGGTCATTGTCATAGGATACTCCTTTCTGAAGGGAACAGAAGGCCCAATATGCAGCCCGCACCCACTTCTTAGGGAAATCTGCTGACTCCCTGGGACTTGGGTTGAAGATATGAAGGCAAAACTTTTTACCCTGGTACAGCCCTCAGATTATTATCCATTATTGATTTGTGAGGTAGGCAATGATGAAATTGCAACAAGAAGTCCAAGGGCAGTCAAAAAAGACTTCAGGGCCTTGGGACAACATGTTAAGGGATCAGGAGCACAAGTAGTGCTCTCCTCTATCCTTCCAGTTGCAGGGAATGATGAGGGAAGAAACAGGAGGAGCCAGCAGATCAGTACCTGGCTCCAAGACTTGTGTCACCAGCAGAATTTTAGGGTTTTGATCATGGGTCAGTTTGTGCAGCACCAGGCCTGCTGGCAACAGATGGGATACACCTGTCTCAAAGGTGGAAAAGGATCTTTGCACGGGAGTTAGCAGGGCTCATTGAAAGACCTTTAAACTAGATTTGAAGAGGGAAAGGGTTAAAACCAGGCTCCCTAGAGATAAGGCTGGGATGGCATGCCAATGTTTGAGGGATGGTATGTTAGCAAGGTCCTCCAGTCTGCCATCTCAGTGGACATAGGGGATGGAGATCCATGCGGCAGCAAAGACACAAGGGTTGTTGATGTGTTAGAAACCACGGAAGCACCTGAGAATGGTCACGTAGGAATTAGAGCTTCTCCCCCCAGTAAGGTGGCAGGATCAATAGCTCAGCTGAAGAGCATCTATACCAATGCACACAGCATGGGCCACAAACAGGAGGAGCTGGAAGCCATTGTGCAGCAGGATAACTGTGACAACGTTGCCATCACAGAAACATGGTGGGATGACTCGTATGTCTGGAGTGCTGCAATGGACGACTCTTAAACTCTTCAGAAGGGATAGGCAAGGAAGGAGATGTGGTGGGGTAGCCATGTATGTTAGGGAGTATTTTGATTGTCTAGAGCTTAATGATGGTGACAATAGGGTTGAGCATTTATGGGTAAGAATCAAGGCGGGCCAACAAAACAGATATCATGGTGAGACTCTGTTATAGACCACCCAAGCAGGACGAACAGGCAGATGAAATATTCTATAAGCAGCTGGGACAAGTCTCGCAATCACTAGACCTTGTTCTCATGGGGGACTTCAACCTGACAGATTTCTGC
>JANZLQ010000079.1:77537350-77547874 GCA_026212715.1 Elanus axillaris | reverse complement strand
TCTGCCAAAAGACAAGCTGGTGGGGAAGAAGACCAGCCTGGCTGACCAGACAGCTTTGGCTGGAACTCAGGGAAAAAAAGAATTTGAAGAACTTTGGAAGAAGGGGCAGGCAACTCAGGAGGACTACAAGGATGTTGTGAGGTTATGCAGGAAGAAAATCAGAAGGGCCAAAGCCCCACTAGAACTTAATCTGGCTACTGCTGTAAAAGACAACAAAAAATGATTCTATAAATACATTAGCAGCAGAAGGAGGGCTAAGGAGAATCTTCATCCTTTACTGGATGCGAGGGGAAACATAGTGACAAAGGATCAGGAAAAGGCTGAGGTACTTAACACCTTCTTTGCCTCAGCCTTTAACGGTAAGACCAGTTGTTCTCTGGGTACCCAGCTCCCTGAGCTGGAAGACAGGGACAGGGAGCAGAATGAAGCCCTTATATTCCAAGTGGAAATGGTTAGTGACGTGCTACATCACTTAGACACACACAAGTCTCTGGGGCTGGATGGGATCCACCCAAGGGTACCGAAGGAGCTGGCAGAAGTGCTTGCCAAGACACTTTCAATTATTTATCGACAGACCTGGCTAACTGGGGAAGTCCCAGTTGACTAGAGGTTAGCAAATGTGACATCCATCTACAAGAACGGCTGGAAGGAGGATCCAAGGAACTACAGGTCTGTGAGTCTGACCTCAGTGCTGGGGAAGGTTATGGAGCAGATCATCTTGAGTGCTATCACATAGCACGTACAGGACAACCAGGTGATCAGGCCCAGGCAGCATGGGTTTGTGAAAGGCAGGTCCTGCTTTGACTGACCTGATCTCCTGTGACAAGATGACCTGTTTAGTGGATGAGGGAAAGGCTGTGGATGTTGTTCACCTGGACTTTAGTAAAGCCCATCAGACACCATTTCCCACAGCAAGAGAAGGAGAAACTGGCTGTTTATGGATTGGATGGATGTACTCTTTGCTGGTAAAAAACTGGCTGGATGGCCAAGCCCAAAGAGTGGTGGTGAATGGAGTTAAACCCAGTTGGCGGCTGATCACAAGTGGTGTTCCCCAGGGCTCAGGATTGGGGCCAGTTCTGTTTAATATCTTTATCAATGCTCTGGATGAGGGAATTGAGTGCACTCTCAATAAGTTTGCAGTTGACACCATGTTGGGTGGGAGTGTGGATCTCCTGGAGGGTAGGAAGGCTCTACAGAGGGATCTGGACAGGCTGGATCGATGGGCTGAGGCCAACTGTGTGAGGTTCAACAAGGCCAAGTGCTGGGGCCTGCACTTGGGTCACAACAACCCCATGCAGCACTACAGGCTTGGGGAAGAGCGGCTGGAAAGCTGCCCGATGGAAAAGGACCCAGGGGTGTTGGTCGACAACCGGCTGAACGTGAGCCAGCAGGGTGCCCAGGTGGCCAAGAAGGCCAACGGCATCCTGGCCTGTGTCAGAAATGGTGTGGCCAGCAGGAGCAGGGCAGTGATCTTCCCCCTGTACATAGAGGTGGATAACAGTTTTGTTGAAGCCTGTGCGTTTTTATATTCAAGGCAAGGAGAGCATCCTGTAATTACAGCCTTTCTTCAGAACAATACAAAAATACTCCATGTACCTTCCTCAGCCTCTGGCATTTGAAATAAGAGTAGCAGAACTCAGGTTGTCCTATTTGTTTGCGTGCACATATTTAAACACAAACCATGTTTTGTCTTCCTTTTCTGCTGCTGATATGACACTTACAGGAAGTGAACAGGTCAAGTCAGCTGTGTCTCTGAGGCCAAGGAAGCTCACTTACAGAAATCGAAACTAATAACTACCTAGAGGAGACCACTAATCATTCATTTAACTGCCACTACACAGACTACACTGAAAGAAAATCTTCTGAAAAAGTAAAATATGTAAACTAAGAGTACAATATTACAATATTTCACTCCTACATGGCATTTTTCATTGCAAGGAACCCAAAAGCACTTCATAAACAGCTAGTACTAAAACCACGCAGAACACAGCTATAAATTTAAATATGTTGTGACTGCTCCTAAGGGATGCTTTAGCCCAGATTTCTGAGTAAACACACTACCTTCATTTACTGTAAATTACTGTGTACATTGAGAGAAACACAAAAGCCAAGTTTTCTTATACTTATGGCTGGCATAGATGTACAAACAAAAGTGTCTGGACTTTCACAGATGACAACCATCTGTTAGCTAGCACCCATAAACACCAGGGCATAGTTAAAGTGTTAAACTTTCTCTTAAACAGGAATCTTCCCTTTTAGCATTATATACAGTGAGGTGAGTTGTATTGTGCAGAAACAGGACTGAAGCTCAGGAAATCTCAATGCAGCATCTAGCTGTGACCTAAGGTTGATTCACAGGAAATCTTTGTGGTCCCTTCTTCTCTTTTTGTCTCTCCTTTTGTTATAATTTGTTTGCACAGGAAATTATTTCTTGTACAAACCTTGAAGCAGAGAGGCCAATCAACAGGATTGTAACACGTAGAAATTATTATTGTTCTTGAATGAATTGTAGGTTGATACTGTGAGGAAAAGATTTTAATAAAAAAATCTTTGTCATGGTAAGAAATGCAGGAAAAATGGAAAGCAGTCAGTATCTTGTAAACCAAAGGTTTTAAAAAATATTTTCCTCTTCTCTCATATAAGTCATTGAAGAAATAAGGAAGGGTTTGAGTATGATAGACTTTGTGAAATAGGCTGATACAATATTCATGTGCAGATGGAGTAGTCATGAGAAGAAAGATGTTATTGATCAATCAAGACAGTTATCTCTGGATGGAGCAATCACAAACTATTAATGATAAACACATACATCTAATAGTAATGGGATGAGACATAGAGGGAAATTCCTCTCTACTGAAGGAAAAAAAAAATCTCTTTTAGATAAAAATCTTGGTAGTTGCATAGGTCTCAAAAGATGAGCCACAGAATGTTATTTTTTGGGTCCTTAAACAAATGCAGTCCCAGCATAGGCTGAATATATCAAGCTCCAGGAATCATTCTGTTCTGTTGTGCTCTGTTATTTCAGTCATCAGTGATCCATAGTTCACCTGTACTAAAATTAATGGAGAGCACTTTAAAAAGAAGGTGTTCTTTTTAAATACAGTGAATGTTCAGGACTTTTGTCACTTACGTAATTGAGTTAAGGATCTTCTGATTGCACATTGGTTCCCAGGGAGGATGTGCAATCTGAACAGCTCCTTAGTCCAGCAGGCCACTTGTGCTGGCACTTACCCATTTCATCATGTCAGCATCCATTTTGCGCTACTGAGAACTAGACTAATAACAGAGATACGTAACAAGTGTTTGATCTTCTTTCTCCCTTACACTTTGCTGCATATATGACTTCAAGTACCAAAAGTGGTCTTTTTCATTAGAGTTGGCCATTTTACATTAAACCAATGACCCAGATGGAGCCCTCTTGCCTTTTGATGTGATTTGGCTGCCAGCTGCCTTCCTCTTCTTCCTGGAAGGGAATTTAATTGTGGTGGGTTTGGGTGTGTGATCCACACAGTGCTTTGGGGAGCCTTTGGGCTGTAAGGAGTCACAGGATGGGAAATGTCATTATTCTGAAAAGTAGAATCCAATATTTACAACCACTATGAGATCTAGATTCCTTTCCTGGAGGTAGCAACGTGCACACTACTTGGACTTCCAGTTACTGGATGTGGAAGACATTTCTTTATGGAAACCATATTGTCTCTGTCAGCTGCTCAGATAAAGCAGATTCTCCTGAATTGCCTCTGAAAGTGTAACACTTCAGATACTGTTTTTCTTACAAAGTTACCTTTCAAATCATCAAGTACTTTTTCATTTTGTGCGCTAAGTGAAAGGTTGAAAAAACAGAGCTCTGTTTAATGAGATTAGCAGGTACAAGTTTGAGCACACTGCTTCCCTTTATGTGATAATTAGCTTGGATTAGGCAAAACAGTGGGTAAATAAAGAAAATCTGAAATGCTGAGCAGGTAAAAAAGTAGGAAAATCAGAGTATAAGAATCTTGGAATGAATATAATGTGAATTTAGCACACAGAAGAATGACAATGAAAATTAAGAACAGGCAGGTTTCTGTCAGGTTTATTCTCCTACCTTTACTAAGCTTGCATAATAGCCCACATTATGAGTAGTTTCTTTTCTTCTAATTATACAGCAGGTATGTATTTTGGAAGATGTCCAATGTTACCTGGTTTTGGATCCATATATGGTGTACCTCAGGATGAAAGTTATTCAGTAAGGTGTCATGCAGATTCCTTCATAATTTCTTACTTAGATTTTTAATTGTTAGTCCTTCGTCATTTCATTCAGAAAGGCCTTTGTAGTCTAAAAGCTATATGGTATCTGTTGAAGTCAGACCCTGGAGTGGAATCCGCCATCTTCAATAAGGCACATACAGTAAAGGGAGAGATAAAGGGAGGTATCCAAAACAACCCTGGTCAGATAACTAGTCAAAAAGAGCAAGATACGTAAATTTTTAATGCATAATGGAGCTTTATCCACTTGTAATCCAAAGTTCAGAACTCTCTCTTGAAAATGTGCAGCAAGACCCCTTTTTCCAAGGGTCACATGCCCTGCTTTTATGTTTGAAGGATAGCCACCAAAGTGCCAGGTGATGTCCTCTTTTAGTCAAAAGTTCTGTAGTCAGGGTCAGCAACTGTGTCCCTATAAGGGAGAGTTCTGAACCAGAGCTGCCATCTACCTCAGACATGCCCTAAACATCGTGGTATAAACTCTTCTTGCATACTCCATTTTTTTTTTTTTTTTGTCTGAAGCTAGTCTGCTGTTCAAAACAAAGTGCCAGCTGCATTGGACCACAAAGACTGAACAAGATGGGTCTGGTGTTCACTGTCCCTTTGTCACACTGTTTCTTCCTCAGTTGGATTCAAATTAAAAAGCTACTTGTGAAGCTTTCAAAGATAATTTTACTTTGTAAAATAGAGTCTCAGAAAATGCTGAAATGCCTCTGACATTAGATGGCAGCTAAGTAGGGGTGCCCACATGCATTGCTTTGGATTTAGGCAACAAAATTCCATCTTCATTCTATACTAGATTCTGGCATTCAAATTAGGTTTGGTTCTTAGTCCCTAACAGCAAGTCTAGGACAAATCAACACAAAAACTGGATAATAAATCCAGTTTATGTTTTTAGGAGTAACTTATGGAAATACGATTAGGTACTTGATATTTAATTCACTTATTTCCAAGTCCTGTACTAATATTGTGTGCATTGTTGTTTAGATATTGTTTGAAAAAGAAACTTTGTTATTGTATACTGAGTTTGTTAACCAGTTAGTAAACTAGTGCGATCTCCCCCTCTTCATCATACACTTGGTCAAAGATTATCTTTGAAGAGAGAGTATAAAACTCCTCTGAAACCACATTCAAATAATCTTTCATGCAACAAATAGTTTTTTGCACATTTTCCATAAACTTTATACCAAATATTTCCTACTTCAGTTAAAAACTATTTGGGAGAGGAGGAGTTGTCAAGACCTATACTATTGTACTTTTACAACATGTTCTGGTTTAAATCTTACAGGGAAGGAGAGTGCTAGAGTAAAACTCAGAACAGTTCTTTAGGTTTAAAACCCACAACAAAATCTTTGCATGGGAAATTCAGGGTTTTTTTAAGATAATTCATTCTAGAATGGAAATAAACAGAAAATCATTTTCCTAAGCGTATACAAAAATAGAGACAAAACAAAATACAGAAATTAGACAAATTAGTAATCTTTAGTAATGACAGATATGATTTCAAGAAACCACCATCTGGGTATGTATTAAGGAATAAAACAAATACATAAACAAATAAGCTTGTAATTATTCACCTATGGAATCACAACATTAAAACAAATACCTTCACACAACATCTGATAGTAATCCATAAATAGAATTTTTATCCTGGATATTCACAGCTGTACAATTCTAGGTCTTGGATTTTCAAAGACATTTAAAGGCTCCATAAAGTCTTGTCAATGTATAAACCACATCAGGATGAGTGATATAAATACCCTCCTAGTAACTAAATCAATAGCTTCTCTAACAGTCTTACACCTTTCACAGATCAGGAGATTTGGAGACATACAGCACACACTGCAATGGGGAGCTAAAAATCTTCATGTTGGTGGATCATCTATGGCATTGTGTGGAATAAGTATGGACAGATGTTTCCTCCCATCTCTCCTGTATCCGAATTCAGCAGCTTCCTCAGGCAATGGGCATATCTAAGACAGGAAAAGGCTTTGTTTTGGTGTTGGAAGTTTTGTAGATGAACTTGCATGTTTACCAAAATCTAAATCATTGCTTTATAGAAATAAATAGACTTAAAATGCCAAAAAAGACTATTCGGTCAAACGTGTCCCAAAAGTTTGTTCTTCAAGCCTGTGATTTCTCTTTAAGTTTCTGTGCCAATTTCATAAGACAAAATACAAACCTTCTATCATGTTTTAAAGACTTTAAGCAATGGCAAAATCAGCACACATCTACATGTATTGTTCTAACAGTAAACTTCCTTCAGCGTAAAAAAAAATATCCATCTTATTTATTTGTCATCTGATGACGCTTCAAATACTAGGTATATATTAATACTAGGTATATATTATCCACTTTTCATAGCTTTCTTATGCACGTTGGCATATACAGGTCACAGTGAACCTGTCTCTTTAAAATTTCCCTCTGATAATTCAAATACTAAACCTCTTAGATCTATCAAATTTAGGCATGTTTTTCATTTCCCGGGTCATTTCTTTCATACCTTTTTCAACGCTTTCCAATTTTCCAGCATTCCTCTGCAAGTGTGAGAACTTCAAAATAATACTAAGTGCTCCCACCCCTACCCCTCCGTTCTCCTCCTCTCCTTGGCCCAAGCAGGGAGTGGCCCCGTGGAGCACCAGGAATGCTCTCTCTTCCCTGGAGATCTTCCAAGAGGGCTGCACTGTTGTTGAAGGCTTACAATGTGCAGGGAAGGCCACGCAAAGAGTGGTTGCCACCACTCACACCCTTCTCATGTACTCCTTGGTGAGAACAGAAGTAAATCCAGTTCCTTTCTCACACCTCCCTTCTGGCTCCACTCTTCCTGTCTCGGGAACTTCCTGCTAATCCTTCACTTTCCGAGCAGTGAAATTCAGGTGAGAGCGGACTGTTGGTTTCCTGAACTGCTGAGAAATCAGTTCTGTCTCTGCACTTATTTGAACTTCTTTTGCTCAGGAATCCAAACATGGTGCTTCTTCCACCTCAGGTGAATCACTGCACTGGTAGAGTATACTTAAATGATCATAACACTCTTAGCTGGACTACCGTGTGTCTTGTGAGGGGCGCTTGGGTACCAGTTTCATAACTGGTAGCTCTCCAACTTTCATTTGTGATGTTTAGCAGACTTTCTCATTCACAGGTACAGCTGACCAAAATCATGGGCTGGAATTACTTTATATTACTCTGTAGAGTAGCCTACAGGCCAAAAAAAAAAAAAAAAAAATCCATTAATAAAAATGAACCAAACCAAAATAGTTATGGTACAATCAGAAATTTCATTGCATCGTTCTATCAGAATAATGCAAAAAGTAGGACAACTCAAAAAATCACAAGACTCCTGTGCCAGGTTTGACCCTTGGACAGTCCCTCCAGCTTTGACTCAGGGATGGGAGAGAGGAAAACTTGCCTCTCAGAAACTGTATCTTATAAGACGCATATCTAAGCAGAATCATAAAATAACTAGAAGGCAGATCTGGACTCATACCTCTGATTTTCTTGCTTCTTGAGAGTATGTCAGCTACAGTACTCCCTGAATATTCTCAAAATAGACTCTGTGTATGTGTAGAGAAAAATGTATTTCAAATCTCAGTTCTTCACCAGATTTAAAACACTAATACAGATTGACTTACAGCATTTTTTTAAGAGTACTCTCTCTCTGTGTAGAATTGGGCCAATCAATCTGATGTGCAGTTTTGCATTTTGCCTGATTGCCTTAGGGTTGTAAATATTTATTTTTCTGTTTGTTTGACTTGAATATCTTGTAGCTGAACATTTTCCTCTTAGGGCAATTTTCACTTTTAAGAGCAGGAATCCTTGACTTTGTCAATATCTATTAAAGAATAGATCATCAGGATCCTTCCCCTATCAGGGAAAGAATCTGTTGTAAAATAACACAACAGCCATAGCACTGTACTCTGAAGCCTCTTTATTATTGAAATAGAAGCAATGAATTAGCCTAAGTTGGCACTGTGTCTGTCTTAATTCACATTTTCCTTCCCATATTTTTGAGTGATTCAGAATCATCTATTCTTTTCATAGTGTGCATTTTTGTTCTTACTTAAGCTATGAATCATAGCTGGGGAAATCAACCTTTAAGGTCAACTAGTCAGAAGATGCAGGTTGCTCTCAACCAAATGTTCTTTGACAATATTGTTAGGACCAAAATATTATTAATTGCTTCAGAGAGTAAAAAGAGAGTCAGATGAACAAGACATATCATTTAAATACTTTACATATGGAATATAAGATTTTTCAGTAAGTTCTACCTAAATGCATGGGAAAAGGGATATACTATGTATCTATCATCACTCCAGAATACTTCAAACACCCAGTGAGATAGGGAAGTGCTATCATCCTCACTTCACAGGAGTGAAAAGCAACTAAGAACAGCATCCAGAAATTCTTAGACCCTTGAAGTGATACTTAAATAAAATGTATGTGCTTCTCAGCAAGCCTGGAATTCTGAAAACCTGTACTCTGGCACAATCTCAGCAAGAGAAGTGTGGAACATTTCTTATCCCTCAGATTTATCTAGATCTGCCTCCCCTTGTGACTAAGAAAAGCTTCTGCTGAAGGAGAGACTCAGTTTTGCATCACTTCAGTCTGCAGAGGAAAACTGCTCATTTCCTAGGAGAGTGCTCTGTGGACTCTCCATATGAAGAAGCTGCCACCATTTCCATCCCTAGAAGGCTTATTTTAAAAGATGTTTTAAACAAACTGAGTTCTTTGGAAGAAAAAAAATAACTTCAGGTGAAGGTTGAGAATCATGAAAACACCGAATTGTTCCTGATTCTGGCTTGACAAAGGCACCTATCTAGCGTCTAACATCCCTGGGTATTCTAACGCTTTGGTTAGAGTGGCCCATAGCAACTTGCTTGTATTTAAAGACGTCTGTACAAAACTGCAGAACCATTTAAGATTTAGAGAGTCTCAAGCTAGTCATTTCTATTTTCATTTCATTTCCATATGTGCTTGGTACAGAGCATCTTGTAACAAGTCACTTCTTAGAGAGCAATTTCCAAATTTCCTTAATTTATACAGAGGGTCTGGTCCAAGAAACACTTGTACATTTAATTGACTTCATGTGAGTAACATGGCAGTACAAAAGTTGAGTATAATTAAGAAAAAGTGAAGACATGAATAATTACAAAATTGATCTTGGGAATTACAATATTAACTCATCTTTGAAATTTTATTTCCACATTCTGCTTTATAATGGCAAAGCATAAATAACCAGACAGAAGAGAACTCGCAGACCACTCTGCTAAAAGTTGTTGACTAGATAAATGAAATAATTTTTTCTTTCTCCAAACTCCAGCTGGTGTGATCTTGGCCTTCAGTACCTACTAATTAAATGGAGAAACGTTTGAGATAAAAAGTTAATTTACTAATTAAATGACAAGTATGCTTTATAAATCGTCTCTTTGGCTTATTGTGCAGTTAGAGAATTAATTAACAATACAATCAGGCTGCAGTTGTGAGATGCCAATATGGATGTGATTTGAAGATACTTTCACTTCTGTTTTCTATCTCAGTTTTTACGACAGCTGCACCGTAATGAAGATGCTTGAATCTTTTAATTTGTCTCTGTAAAATTAAAATGGGTTTGTGGTTTCTTGCTCACTGGGAGCACAGACAAAAGGGTACAGTTCTGATCAGTCAACATAGGCATGATGCTGTATTAGCAAGTTGCTATTGTTCTCTATAAACGGGGGCTATAAAAGTAGTTTGTCAATAGGTTATGTTTTTCTGGTAAAGTATTTTCAATGGAATGTAACAATGAAAGTATAAGTATAATTTAACTGTCATCTTCAGTTAAAACAAATATTAAAATGTATGTCATTTATAAACAACATTAACAAGTGGTTTCCTTATTTTAAGTGTGCATCAATAGGTTTTTGCAGGTATGCCTAAACAAGCTAAAAGGTGGCTAGTTTAGGAAGTGCTGAAGTATAATGCTGTTAGCATAGGAACTCAAAGACTAACAGCCGAATGATTATTCACCTTCCTCGGTGTGCCTGGCAAAATTACTACGGGGCAAAACCAATCCTTGTTGATTTGTTTGTCTTTAAATGGTAGATATATATAAACTGCATGTATCTGGACTGGCTGACTGGTCTTTCATTTTACCCCTTTGAATGTTTTTTGTTTTGTTTTGTTTTGTTTTTTTCCTGGCTGAAATCAAATACAAATATTAACTTGAGGTCAAAAAAAAAGTCAGTCAGAATTTACTACCTGCTACAACTCCTCCAACAGTCAGAAAAAATTTGAAAGAAAAGAAAA
>JANZLQ010000079.1:77517945-77537250 GCA_026212715.1 Elanus axillaris | reverse complement strand
GAAAAGAAAAGAAAAGAAAAGAAAAGAAAAGAAAAGAAAAGAAAAGAAAAGAAAAGAAAAGAAAAGAAAAGAAAAGGTCACCTGGCCTTAATCAACTCTTGAGCCACTGAGTAAACAGGCTGGTTTCTCTTTGCAAGCAGCTGTAAATTTTTCCTTGCTTAAGAGTTTTTATATTCACAATTAATACTAGTCCATGACATATTTTTTATGTTGATATTTTTACAGCCTCTGTTTCATAAACTGAATAGTTACTTTCAAATTTTAACAATATTTAGTGTATGCCTATGGATGTATGTGTGTGTGTTGTTCCACTCTAAAGGAAGAGAACTGATTACTTTGCATTCAATTTACTTTGATTTTTCTGTCTAGTCTATTGGTGCCTACAGAAGAAAACAGTAATAAATCATTTATAAAATCAGCCCAATCCCTTCTATAGGGAAATACACTGAGGCAGACTGTCTCATAAATTGTTTAGAATAATGCAGCTCTCCAGTGATTTAGCCTGATTTGTTTGTTTAAAAAAAAAAAAGAAAACCCACAAAACCCACAGATGGTGATTCCCGTCTTTTATGAAGGAGGTAGCAAAAGTGTGCACTTAAGGCAAAAACAATGAGTCAAAGTACCTTTTAATGTTCTTGCAGACAATGCAGACAACATCACATTAGCAAACAGACCATGGGCCAGAGAAATTAGAAGGAATGTTGCATCGTGAAGTGGAAATAACGGGAATAAATTTTCAGTATTTATTGCAGAGGTTTTGCACTGGTTATATGGCCTGCACTTTCACTTAATAACAGGGGGGGAAACAGCAAAAGACCTCCCTCAGACTGGCCCAGCATCCCAAATCTTTCGTCTGTCTTAGTGTGTGGATCAGTGACAGTGACAAAATAGTATTGTGTGCTGGCAGCTTGATTTCTGGCATTTACTGGGCTGAATGAAAGATCACATCCCCAAACACTTCTGTCATATTCTCTTCCAGATTGTGGTATATTAAACTGAGGAAATAAGCCTGTTTTGCTAGGGATCATAGATTCATCAAAATTAAAGATGGAAAAGACCTGTTAGTGTAAATCACTTACATTATCCTTCATCCAATGCAAGATTACTCCCTGAGGTATATTTTCCAGTACTTTTTACAGTCCACTTTGAAATGACTCATGCAACAGTTTCCACCATTTCTCTCTAGAGATCAGTCTACCGTCTAATAGCTCTCACTTACCCTTGGTTTCAGCCTAAATTTTCCATTACTCATTTAAAGATTTATGTTTTTTCTGGCCTTCTGGTAAGGCAGTTTGAGGTGTCTCTCTGAACCCAAACACCAAGCCTTTGGAGGCAAGCTAAGGGCTACCAGGAGGGCAGGAGGTAGCCACAGATTGAAAAGGACTTCAGCAGGTCTTCTAAGCTTTCATTACCTCTTATTTATTCTTTTGTTAGTTTGGTTCACTAATGTATACAAATCTGACTCCTGGCCTGACAGTCTCTAAAGATCTAAAGCCCTAATAGAAACCTAAAATATTTTCTAATTCATATAAACAGAAAAAATATTTAATATTATTGGTATCTCTTGTAGGAGATGTTGGCCACTTCCGAGTCTGAATACTGCTGAAACACTGTACTGGTTGAAGGGGATCACTGCAAGAAAGGAGCAGAGCAATGCAGGTGTCACAGGTTTTCTTCATCACCTAACCCCACCCTTACACCCTGCAGATCAAGAACTACGTCGATGTCTAATAAACCCTGAAGTTATTTTCATTTTTGGCTTGAGCATTCCTCAGGCACAGCGTGTAGGGCTCAGCCTGCCCTTAGATGAGTCGTTAACAATATTAGTTGTTAACGATATGGGTGTCTACACCCATATATATACTATTCACCAGTTGGGTGCCTAAATACCCATTACAGTGAGTATGGTTAGTGCCACAGGTTAAACCAGCAGCTTAGACGTACATTGACTACAATGTAGACTATACACAGACATATATAGACTATACGTAGACGTACGTACACTACAGGTTGTATATAGCCTCTTAAAATTAGAGCAAGCTGTATCCTTGCATTTGCCTCTCTGATTTGGGCTGGACCTTCCCGGCAGCACTCCAGCAGGATGTGAAAGATGCGGCCGAACGCGCGTGGCGGGAGGCAGGTACAGCAGCAATTGCGGAGCAGAGACCTGCACCGATATCCCCCGCGTTGCTGCCTCACCCAGCAGCATCTCTGAGGCCAGACAACAGCTTCAGGGGTGCTTTTCCCCATCCTTGCCAGGATCTGGACTCCCACCTTGTTAACACTTTTTGGGTAAGGCGTTCCGAAATATTGGCATGAGGAGGATGCAGCACAGGGTTATAGGCATCCTACAGTGACAGAGAAAATATGCAGAGTTTCAGCTTGGATCCAGTCCTTAGAAACCCCGTCTACCTGTGTAGCAAACCCTTGTAAGCCCCTTATTAAAGCTCTCACTGAAATTATGGCATATTATATTATGTTTGGTAGGCAGAGTTAATAACAAGCTTTCTCCACTTACAAGCCTACAATATGAAAAAAAAAATAATTGGCAAAGTAAACTTGAATGAAAGAACATACTTTAGCTTTAAAGTAGTTTCAGCATACAGAGGTAAATTCCGAGGTAGGGAATCTGTAGTGCTGTCAGCAATTAAATCAGCTGTTCCAGGTTCAAGGCCAGTATCTAAAATACAGGTGTCTTCTTAGTCTCAGCAAAACTTGTTTTTTCTTTTGCTTGTTTCCTGCTTCAATTCATACCCACTATTGAAAATGAGTTGCGCTGCGTTTTATACACACTTAGGGGACAAACTTCTTTCATGAGACATCACCTGGAATAAAATTATCTCAGGGAATATATGTATGGAAAAAACATTTTGCTGCCTAAATTTTCAAAAAATGTCTCTGCTTTACATAGCGGTGGAAATTAAATACCTGAAGGAGAGATTTGCACATTGTGAAAAATCAACAACCTCCTCTTACGATGATTAGACAAGAATCCAAAATATTTAACAAAATGTTTTGAGCTACTTGGGAGTTCACAGTTCATGACAGAGAAGATAATCAGCCACAAACTGTTCCAGCTTGGGCATGTGTTTTAATTGCCCCATGGGAAGTTTTAGATATACGTTACTGGGAAGCAGAGGGAGTCACTAGGAAATTCATGTCCATCTTACAGCTCCAGCAGTGACCAATCCGCAATAAAATATGCCAGAAATTCCCCTATGTTGATTTCATTTTTGCTGAAAATAGGTGTAAAAAACTCCAAACAAACAAGTGCTTTATAAAATATTGGGCAGGATTAATTTCGCCAAGATCAGACGTACAATAGAGGCTTCAATTTTATAGGCCAAATGAAGCAACACTCCTAATATAAGTACATAGGCTTCTGTCCAGTTAATGGAGAAAAATAAGTGCCTCCGAAGTCCTCCAGTGGCAAATCCTCTGTGCCCAGGATAAAATGAATTCTGCAACCGGGATTTTCTGTCACATTATTGTGCCATTTTGATGGGTCTGTATGTTTGAGACCCGCAGTATTTCACATAACCAGGAAGACAGGAATGCAGGAATTGTTCCATCAGTCTTCACCTTCCCACACGGGGATTTACTGGACACGGTTTGCAATTGCAATTTGGATGCAGTTCCCAAAGAGTAGGATAATTATGCCTGAAGCCACTGTAAACATTTCCTATTTACTAATTTCAGATGGCAAATTTGGGTTTCTGTTAATCCAGATTTGAAAGGTAAAGGCATTTTATCTGTCTAACAACCCCCTGACACACTGCGTGTCTTCATATAATTTGAAAATGCTTTTTTAATGCTTAGAGGATTTTTCCATTGCCTTATTAACTGTTCTTTGCCGAGCTTTACTTCTACACACATTTTCTGTCAGGTACCTGCACTACAAAAATACAGTACTTATTTTTCACCCTTAGGCACATACCTATAGATACATATGCACAGTTTAAATAGTTTTAGCATGCTTGCCTTCTCCCAGCTTCATTGAAGCCTGCAGAAAACCTGAAGTGGAGGAAAAATTGCTGTGTCACTGAAGTTAATAGTTGCTTTGACAATATCTATATGGAAATTCCCCATCATTTGTTTATATTGCTCACACACACTCAGAATTTTCTTGGCCATGCCACCTAATATTATTTGAGACACAATTTATGGGGATAAATACTTAAGAATTATTTTTAATGGGTAATATGGATAAGACATAGACATGTTTGGCACTCATGTCTATACAGTTCAACAGTTCTAAAAAAATTTATATTCTGAGAGACCCCTGCGTGTTTCCATGTCACAGCAAAAAGCAAGCAACAAAACCTCTACATTTCATAATGTGTAACGACTCTCTCGTCATCTGCAATAGAGCTTTACATTGTCAGATACTTTAAATGGAGAAAAATCATACAAAATCAGAATTCTATCTAAAGGCCATGATGGTCCTATACAGGGCACAGATCAGGTGCAAAGAAAAATGCTCTGTATGGATTCAGCCAAACTGTGTCATCTGACCTCAAGATCAGAGAAAGATCCCTTGCCTTGCTTTATTTAATCATACAGCTCTAGGAAAAAAACACATGAAGAAAAAATCCCAAGTGACAACTCTAGCTATTTCCAAAAAGTAAATCCATTACTAAATAAAATGAAGGAATCATTACAAGAAGTCATGAGTAAACTTAAAATTTATCTCACTTAAGCTCAGCCACCTAAGAGATAGCTGCTAGTTCTAAGTTAGTCATTTAGGCTTTCTCTCTGTTCAGCAGAAAACCTCCAGAGAGTGACTCATCTTAGACATCTATCTTTAGATGTGATGAATCATTTTTTGGAAGTGCCGATTTCTCTGTAGCTACTAATGAGGTAGTCTAGACAACTAACTTCTTAGACTGAGTTCCCAACTTTTAGACACTTAAAGTCAAGTGATCTTAAATAATCTATCTTAAACCATTCCCTTACTGTAACTTCTTAAGCAAGCTGATAGTTGCTGAGAGAGCAATTCAGCTCTCTAAGTATAGGTGGCTATATCTATATTGCATTTTATATACCCTATGGCATCCTGAACATCAGCCTGGGGCTTTAAGATCTGACATGGGACTAACAGGGGCTCTTGCCCTTCTTGAGAATTTCCTGAGGGCCAGGTGGCCAAATGACAGACTTGATTTTTGCCATGTGTAACGCGAGTAATTCCATCAAACACCACTGTTCGAAAGAACCCTGCTCATTCCTTTTTACTCAAGTGATTTGGATTGTGTGGTTTTTCCCCTGTTGTATGTCCTGTAGCAAAATGTCCTAAAATTTAGCTTCAGAGTCATTCCCTATGAGTCCTTCTCAAAGACTAGGAAGGAACCATCAATGTGTCAGATGTGATTAGCTGGAGCAGAGACTCCCTAGGTCGCCCATCACGCATCCTTCCAGCTCCTACTCTCATTTCCATTTCTGGAGCACAGAAGAAGCTGTTGTGGGGCCACCTGAAGACTCCTACTGTCCAGTCACTCATTCTGAAGCCAGGCTAACTTCATTCCAAGGAAACTGAATCACACGTGACCTCTTCACAAGGGACCACATGGACATTTCATGCTAATAGCAAAATGCATAAGGAAGTAAAGGGAAGACAGCGAACAGATATGCAGATAAACCCCAGCAGCATTTGGCATATATCCCAGGTGGTATAAATGCTATTTCTTTTTAATATATTATTTCTTCCACTTGGATATATTGCGCTCCTGAGCCTCAGCAAGCCTTTTTTCTCTTATGCTCTCTGACACAACTTCAGATGTCACTGTCGCACCCAAGCCTTATATATGGAATAAATAAGTGGGCAAGGAGTTTGCATCACTGTGTAATATTTAAAGGGAGAGGGAATACATTCAATGCCTTTCATCCACCTATTAGGGAAATGGTGACACTGGTGTCACAAGTTTATCCAATTTCAGTTGCTGCAGAGGGAATGTCACATACATCGGGGGCACTGGCTATTTGTTTTGCAGTCCTCTGTTGCCTGGCGTATAATTATCATGGCTCATCTTTATTAAACACCAGCCTTATCTTTGTTTTGCTCTCTTTGTTGATAGATGTAACCTCAATACTGTTGCCATGGCTACGGTAACAGTAGCTGAGAAGATTTTGTTTGTTGTAAACAAACTGAGCTATACAGGCGCGGATCCTAGTGGAGCGTTTCCAGTCCCCTGCCTTATATTATGCTGATTAACACTGCCATCTCCCTCCTGCAACCTATTCCTTATTTTAATTAGCATTAATTTAAGCTGTATCGAGGAGTGTTTCCCCTTTTGTGCAACTGCACCCCTTTTCTGACAGCTTTTTTCCCTATAGCAACAGCCATAGGTTAGGACTGCAGCCCTGCTGAGAGCATCCTCACAGCAAAGCCCTGCTGGTACCAACAATTAATCTAGATGTACACACTAGCATAATGGCAAAAGATTGCTTTAATTTACTTCCTACATTCTCACCTCCAGGGGCAACTGAACTTGTTCTGATGTAGGAGCCATGGTGATCTGAAAATGTGTTACTAATCCTGAAGCTTATTTAGCTTCAAGCCAATTTTTCAAAATCAAGGGCCAAATTCAGCCCCTCACATAAGGAGATGCAAGTCCTCTGTAAGCAACTGTATTGCAAATTCTTACATCACGGTTGACTTAAGCCATGGTCTCCCACGTGGAAGAAAATGACCAGAATAGCTTCAGGAATAATCCAAACTTCCAACAGCACCTGATTCATGTTATTTTTATGGCGGACCTTTCCTCCAGCAGACATTTTCTTGAAGAGTTAGACTTGGCTCCTGAGTTTTATATTAATTTTATTCACTGTGTATGCCAGTGTTAACAATGTCCGGTCTATACTATATCATTTTACTATTATTATTTTCATCTTGAATTGTTTAGGAGCTATCCCTGAGGGAAATCTGACTTCCTGTCTCAAGGGACTAGTACTATGTTCTCTGGGAAAGGTTCAGCAGTTTCACTATGTGCATATACATATTACTGTTGTATTTTTAATAATGCTATTAAACACCTGGATACCTTCATTTCACCTAGATTAAACTAAGTGAAAACCACAGTGGGCTAGGGGCTACAACAACATATAGACAGTGAGAATATTCCTGCCTAAAAAGAGATGGGTTGGAACAGAGACAGGGTTAGCCAGGTGAGATACGTCTGTACTGCAGCAGAACTGTAATTCAAAATGATTAGACTTTGCTCTGATTGGACATTGTGCTGCAATATTGTCCTTGAAACCGGTGTTATGCCCTGCTCTGCATGGTCTTGTATAGTTCTGTTCTGATTATGTGACGCTGTTATGCCTCTGCTAAGGCCTCCCCTACCCCTCCTTCCTCTTGCACCACCGGAAGTGATGCTCTCTGGAAGTCCTCTGTGCTCAGCAACGTGTGGATGAACCTCATAATGTTACCCTTCTGTCTCTTCCTCTTGCTGGCTGTGTAGCCACTGCCCTCCAGAATAGAGCAAAGCTGCCATTTCTGGGATGTCAGCAGGAATCTGCAGATCCTGGATGAGGAATGAGGTTGTGCTGAGAACAGGGTATCCTCTCAAAGGGTACTGGACAGAAAGAGAGCACTTTTAGTGTTGCTTTGTGATACCTTCACATGTAACATCAGAAAGGACAAATTCTTATGAGAACACTGAAGGTAAGAAGGGAAAAAACCTGTCTTCCTCTTCACTGCACTGATCCCCTTTATCCAAGAGATCAAACCGAAGAAGAATATTAATGATATTGTGATATGCGTTAAGGGAAATCTAACCAATTTCTTAGCACTAGGCATACTTTGTCTGTTGTGTGAAAACTATAGGACTGTAAAGTGAAGGAGTCCCAGCAGTCCCTGGGAAGGCAGAAGCACCAGAGACATTCAGAGCTCCAGCTAATTGCTTGTCATAAATAAGTGAATTCATTTGGGAGGCTAGCACAACATAAAATAATTGTGAGGATTGGTACCAGTGGTCCTTGCCACTATCAATGCACACAGCCTTTTCCTTGTGACTTGACCGTCTTTATCCAACCCTTTGCCGTGTGAGAAGGCTGATGATATTATAGCTCCCAGTATCTTTCGGCTCTAGCCTTAATCTCTTCCCTTAATACTTCTTGTTTTCATGTCACAAAACACACTGGAGGTAGAGATGTGCCCTATTTGTAGCCTCTTGGCAAAACTTTGTACCCAGAAGGAATACCAACTGATGAGGTTGAGTCAAGAAATCACAGCACTTATGAATTTCCTGGATTGCACGGTTTTACATTCCAACTCTTCATGCTACTTTAATATAATTTTACAGATGAATGATAAAGGTGACACACTGACACGAGCAAACCTGATGAATGGGAAGAAAAAAATTACACTCCCTGTGAACTTTTAGAATGGTTCACACTCATTTTCAGCTTGAAAAGCTGTTACCTATTCATATAGCAGCTTTTTAAAGTGCAAATGGAAGCAAACCAGCACGCAAACATCTGTAGTAGTTTACAATTGTAGTTTACATTCTCTAGAAATCAACCTGAAATGCTCTCTGGACCCAAGCTTACCTCTCCTTGTTTTAATGATGTTTTACTAGACTGACAGTGCAATTAAAGGATGCATTTTGGCAGCCCACATTAGATTATTTTCACAGCAGACCCCTCCTTGCAACTTGTAATTCTTCTAGCGAGATAACCTAGCTTAATACTTGTCACCAGCACATTAAGTCGAAAGACTGCTAAGAAGTTTTTTTCTGCTTCCCATTGGACTAAAAAGCAACTTTATCTTCAAATGACTTAACATGGAACCCAAGCTAGAGAGAAGCTGCACAACAGGCTACATTTTCTGTCCCTCAGCCCGTGTGTCATGAAAGAAGGGAAGACTGAAGCTGTATTTGGCAATTCAACTGCCTGAAAAAAGCCTGAAGTTTGCTATACACCTGTAATCCTGCGGCCTGGCGTTTCTAGTTGACTTTTGTAGCTAGATGTTTAACAATGCTAGAATAAATGGTTTCTGCTTATGAGAAACACTAATCTAAATGTATATGACAAGTGAGGGAGAACGGAAGACGTATAGTCTATATTTTACATATTGATAAAATGGGGCTTGAAATGATTAATGATTCACCCTTTTCCCATGTCCTACAAGAAATCTCTGGCAGAACTGGGAATTTGAACAAAGGCACGTGAATCCTATTCTGGTGTTTTGTCCACATGTCCTACAGTGGAGCTGTTCCTATCTCCTTTAATTACACTCTGGTTTGTTTTTTGGCTCCTACCAAACATTTTCACTATTGGACTAAGGCTAGAACATTTCTAAATACAGGAGGAAGCACGCTAAGAAGTAACCTCAATCTTAGTCAGGGTGGCTGATGCTTAACTCATATGTCATATGTCATCTCGTTAAGTTCTAGTCGTATGGACTCTGGCAGAAATTACTGCCAGCAGAAGAGGTTTGATAAGATAGGTGCCTTCACAAAGAACCCCATTACCTGAAGTGCCAGGATGGAGGTAAAGTCTGGATACTAGACTCATACCCCATTACACACGAGGGAGGGAATTCAAATGTAGACAAGACAACATTTGCAATGGGATTCAAGTAATGTTTATGCTTCCTATGGGATAAAATAAATTGTATTCTCGAGTCACTGTCTATGCTATTAGTTCAGTGAATACAAAGGCTGCCTGAAGTTGGTTTTGCACATGTAGGTACTTACGCTGTAGACTTACACATTTTTGAGGTTTTGTGTTGTTTTAGTTATGTGATGCTATGTATGGGAAAGATGCTTTGAAAATCTGACACTTTCTTGGACACCAATGTTAAACACTGGATGAGACAAAAGACTGAGAAATCAGACCGTATTAGTCTTACTGCTTGCAGAATTGTTATTGCTTCTTACAGCGTTAATCTAGTGCTAACTTGGGGCAGAGGCTATTCAATACCACGTAGGACTTAAGGAAATTATTATTTTTCATGTCAGAATCATACTAAGAAAAGAGTGTGAAAAAGGGGGAAAAATGTCCTTGTGACCTTGCAGCCAGGCTTAATTAGAAAGGCCAGTTGTACTGATCTATCATACCAGTGTATGGCAGTCCTTTCCAGCTCTGTTTCTGTTGAACTAAATGAGAGTTTGTCATTTACTTCAATGATAGACAAAATAGGTCTCAGTATAGTATTTTAATTTAAATTGTTTTCTGATTAATGTATGATACTGATTAACATATGAACATTTGATACTCCTGTATTCCATTTTTAAGGGCATGTCTCATTGAACAGTGAAAGGATAATTTTAGCTGTACGTTGGTTGAGGTAGATGAATTATGGGAACAAAGGACAACACAGAAAACTTAGCATGTTATTTCAGAGTCCTTTTTTTCTAAGCAAGCTTGCCATTCCCATTCATCGTCCAGTAAGCTTATTTTATATTAAAACGTCCTTTAATATTACAGTAATCTAATTGGTTTGTATGCTTAAAGAAAGATAAAATTCCCATATTTGTTATGAGCTTCTGCTATAAATCTCCTTACTAAAATAAAAAGAAGCATTTATCCAATTCAAGAAGCATATGAACATTGCATTTGCCTTCTCTGATAATATCAGAGTAATGCTTCCAGCGCTTCATGTTGCCTTGAGAGTATATATGGAGAAAAAACTCAAATCCAAAACACTACGAGCCCAATGCTCTTCTCACTTACTGGAGCATCCTGGCATTCTTTTAGCTGGTGAATTAATTCAACCACATCTGTTATGCAGTGTTGTACAGTGAGGAAAGAATTACCGCTTGGGCTTGAGTCTCCGTGAGAAGTGTACTCACACTGCCTGACTTCTGGCTGCAACTCAGTCCTTAAAATACAAGGCACATTTCCCGAGGGTTCCTTTCTAGTTAAGGGGGGTGGGGAGCAGGCTTCCCAGGAAACCTAAGCGGTACACTTGAGTTGAGCTCCTGTCAGTCATGACCTGGACGACTCGCCACTCATCATACAGGGAGCCTTGGGGTTGTACTCTCTTTTCTCTTTTGCTATGAATCTATCCGATATGTTTTGAAGTCAGGCATTTTGCATTGTCATTTTGTCTGCACTTACAAGGACTACTTACTGTTGTTAAAAGACTGATTTTTCTTTCTTTTAAAAAGTCTTCTTATAATGTTTGACATGAAGGCTTCCTGAAGCAGGAAAATCCACTGGGTAAGTTAGGTTTTCTGTTGCTGTTTCACCTTATTCACTACTAATTTCATATGTTGGCACTTTGCTGTTATAACTTCAGGGCAAGAGCTTTAAAAGAGCAGAGTGAATAAATAGTATCTTGTTGATACACAATCTTCAATTAGCCTTGAATTCTTCTTCAGAATATTCCCTAGGTTTTGCAGTATGGAATTTCCTTGCTTACTTGTAAAAAATCCTTACTTTTCACTGTTGGATTATCTCTCTTACCATGGCTCTGTAGGTAGACTCAATTACTGCCATGGGAATAAATCAGCCTGAAATCACAACTGTTCCAGATGAAGGTGACTATTCCCAACACGGTAGCATCACATTTTATATAAACTCTTTCTATCCCTTTTTTGTTTTCATGCAACCCAGAATCATATTTGCTTTTCCTGTGGCTGCCAAATAATGAACAGATATCTTAGTCAAACATTCCACAAGTTTCCAAATGTTTTAGATCCTCAGAGAATCCTGCAGCTTGAGAAACATATGAGAAGTTTAGAGTACTTCTGTCTACAAGGATAACCTTACATGTATCCCAGTTGAATTCCATCTGTCATTAGGCAGCCGTACCTCCACGATACGTTGAAATCCACTGAAAAGTTCCACCATCCTCCACACTACTTACTAATATTGCAGTATGTGAGAAAACTATGATACCAATATTAGACATTTGCTAAATCACAAATATTTTCAAACAGAAATACCAACTTAGTGGACTTTTTTATGTAGGTGTGGAAAAGAACATGTGATTGTTGCATATAATACTGAGTATCTTTTGTTTTGTAGTGGTTTAATGTCATCTTTAAAATATTAACCTTGGTTTATCTTGAGGGTTTTTTTAGTCTGTTTTGAGACAAGGTTCTATAGAGGATAGAACTCTGGGATTTTTAATGGGAAAGATTTACTTTTCTCCCCATATATTATATTGACCACAAAATTGCATTTTTTTGATAAAAAGAAATATTTCTTTTTCTCATTGAAAAAAATGAAAATAATAACAAATATAGGTTGGTCGAGCTTGAATTTTTCATTTTTCTATCTGAAATGTTTTTGTTTGTGTTTCAAATCAGTTAAGTAAAAGATTAGACTGAATTTCAAACATAATACAAGAAAATATCCAGGAAATTATCTGTATGTACTTCTTCTCCAGTAGATACCTAATCTTTAATGTTGTAAATATATGCTGTTGCTCTTCTGCGGGAGGATCATAACATCGGAAAAAGACACAGCTACCAGCAGAAGGTACAGAGCATACTAAACTCCTTTTACACACACAAAAACATCCATTAGTTTGCATTAGTTGGGCAAAAGATGTCAATCAGGAATTAAAAGTGCTCAGGGATCCCTCAGTAGCTCACAAAAATATCTCTACTATCTAGAATTTCAATTAAATTTAAATTTACATTTAATTGACTTTGTCTTGCTCATTTCCCTCTCTGTTCACAGATGTATGTATAATTGCATTTATTCTAATTAATATTTACTGAATTTTAATCTACAATCCTGTGCTGTTGCTTAACATGGTTATTTTTCTGAAGGGTTCTCAAAAAGGCTCTTATTAAAACTTTTTGAGAATCCACGTAATGTCCGCTCCCTGAATTATCTTGAGATCCTTTCTTTTCTTTCTGGATTTTCAGAGAGTTTAAGATTCAGGACTAAATTTTTTTTTTTTTGTTATGGAAATGTATGCAGTTTGAGTCTATCAAGGTATAGTTATCCAAGTCCCATGCTGGTTTCCCCTCAATTAGACTGCCTGCCAGGTTCCACAAGAACAAAGATGATTACCATTAGTTTGCTATGCACTGGGTATCCCCAGGTTGTCTTCTCAGAAGAAACCCAAGATGATCACATTGCCTACTACTTGGGAATGTTGGTTTGTGTCCATGAATTGACTCACCAGCTATCTAGCTGTCAGCCGGACAAAGAAATTTGGATGGGGATTTTGCCCTTAGAGAAAGTGCTTTTAAAGAGCTTATCTTCAGCTCTAAATGCCCAAATATCTTCATAACTATGTTTCTTAGAGATCCTCAGAGGTTCCTAGGGATGAGCCATCTAATCATGACTTAATTGGGTATCCACAGCAAATGTTTTTCAGTAACTGTCTCTGCATGCACTTGGCAAGTATGAGGCAGTGTGATTTGTCTTAATCATCGTTGGTGATGCATTAAGCTATGCAAAATTACTTCATATTTTGCATAAACTAAAATTAAGCAATCAGACATTTACTCCAGATCACTTGACACACAGTGAATTCTTAAACCACAAGAATGTTCATATCTCTGATCCTATGGGCATTTGTTTTCCTCTTTAAGGATGCACTTTCAGCATGCAGAGCCATTACCGTCCCGTAAACAATTTCCCAGTTAGCCATCAAACTCTCATAAATGCTTTATTTTTCACAGGTGGCTTTGGACAAAACCGATAATATGCTGGTGTTTATCCAGCCTTTTTTTTCTAGTTTTAGTCCTGATGGATTTGCCAGCTGGATTCTTCTACGTCTGCAATGCCACCATGGATTAATCTCACTCTTACTTGGTAGAGAAATGCAAGCCGCTTGGCTGTTCACATTCAGGCCAGCATCAGCTGGGAATTTCTCTGTATTATGTAGGCAGATTTTCTTTGTTCATGATACAGGGGAGCTTAGTCAATCATGTCCAGAAAGAATTTTCCTGTTCTGGATCATTGTTGTCAGCTGTCTGTTTTGCAGTCTGGAAAACTGAAAGATCTAAATACCTCTGCTGTAGGACTGAATCAGTGTTTGATTTTGTATTGTTGGTTTTGCAGTTGTTTGTTTGCTTCCCCCTGTATCGTTGCATTAATTAATAGAGAGTAAAAAGAGGCTTTTCAGGGTGTTGTACATCTACCTTTAGTGACTTATAGAATATGTATGTTATATAGCATTCTAAATGTTATATGTCTATACAGGGTTATTGGGGTGGCAGAATGACTCCTATCTCAAAACTGTGGTTTATTACTCTAAATAATTAAAAATTGAAAAGACCCAAACCACAATCAATCAGATCTTAAATAACTGAAACAGAAGATGTTGATTGAGTCAACCTATATTCTTCCAGCTTATCATCATGAACTTTTCCAATATTTCAGTTTTGCCTCAAAAACAGTTATGAGGTTGGAAAACTAGAGTGGTAACTTTCCAAGAACATATCACATCTATCCATCTTCTGGGACTAGAAACCTCTGTGCTAGTTTTATGGTTTTTTAGGGTATAGTGAAACTACTTCATCTCAATTTGAAATATTTCCCATACATGTGAGTTTATAAGCAGCGTTACTGGCAGGCTGAAAGCCTGAATGCTTATAAATAGAGAACTGAAATGGAGATAAAAGCAGCCCGGTAATCATTACAGGCTGCTTCCCTTGAATAAAGTAACAAATGGCTTATTACATTAAACAGTCCAAGACTGCTGAAAGTGAGCAAGGGTCACCCTAGTGCCAGAGTTCACAGCTCTGCCCCGATAAGCAGAGAGCTATTAAGCAGATAAGATGCTAATAGATACCAACAGCCTCTGGTGTTAGAGGTGGACACAGAGCAAAGCCAAAGACTTAGGTGCAAATTATGGACGTTACTGCGAGCCAGGTCTTGACATTGCAAAGGTATCCATTCTTTAGGGTAGATCAGCCTTCAGAGCCTCGAGTTAGTTGTATTCTAACAGGGAGGATATCCAAATCTCCTTACCTTATGTGATTATTTGTTAACATCTCAACATTATGTCTGGTTTAGGTAACACATGTGTGGTAAGAGAATCTCCACAAGAAGAAGAGAAAAGAAATACCTGCACTGTACTTTTTCTAGCTATTCTTCACACAGCATACACACACACAAGTGCACACACATACATATAGCCGCTTGACAGCCCTACTGCCAATGACATCTGGTTATCTACAATCTCCTTTACAAGAACCTTGCTCTCTGCAATGCACCGATGCCTCTGCTCTGTGTAAGATAAACATGGCAAACACAGATAGCAACAAGAGAGTGGTATCACAGGCCCTCCTTGGCAATACAACAGCTACAGCCGCAGCAGGGGCTCAGCAAACCTCCCCCACGTTTGTTTGTTTATGTGCTCTGATGATCCGGATAGGAAAGTTGCATGAAGCAAGAATTTATTATGGCAGTGGGGGCTGGCTCGAAAGCTTCTCTCTCTCTTTATTTTAATGGGCATTTAAATTACTTCTGCAGACTTTGACAAAGCTTTGATTATCACACACAGAGATGATGCACAAATTCAAACTGAATCTTTCATCTTAATAAACATGAACCAGATCCCCATTTGGATCATGGATGCTGCTTGTGGGCTCCCTCCAGATTTTCTGCCAAACACTGCCACCAAGTGTGAATCTTAGATTTTTTTTCCTGAACAGGCAAGAAGGAAACGGACCCACCCGTGAGATCCTGCTCCCAGTGACCTCAACAGGCATTTAAGAGTGCCCAGAAATGCACCCACAGAAATGTTTCCTCCTCTCTATTTCCCCTATTGCAAATAGAACTGTGAAAGCTGCCTGGCAGTCATCTAACATATTATTTCTATCACAATAAAGCCTGACGTCTCCTAGCCAAAGTCAGAGATATTGTAACAGACACCAGTACAAACGATGGAGCCCTACCCTCTGTCTAAGAGAATAAGACAGATGTGGAGTGAGAGGAGGTGACTAATGCCTCAAAAAAGTAAGAATACAAAGCAAAAAAATAAAGGAAAATTGTTACTGTAGCTGATAGAAAGTCACAGTTCTTGAGCCTCATAATAATAGCTCAGTAATGTGGTTGCCTTTTCTCCCATTAGTTTTGTACTATAATAAGCAACGTGGCACGCAACATTGATATGAGAAATAATACGTTACGAATCTTGGAGGAGGAATATTATTATTCCTACTTATAACAAGACTACCTACCACATGGAAAAGTAAAGATAAATAATAATAAAAGAAAAATTGAAATTTTCTATTTCAGCTGATAAAAAATCTTTATGAAGATTGTCACTCAGAAATGAAGTGACATCAGGTCAAACTGCCTGACTTTTTGGAAGATGACCTTTATTTCATATGACAACTTTATTTCAAATGAGAGTGTCCACGCATCCAGCTGGTTAACTTTAAATTCCTTGTATTAGCCAGTGTTAATTCTTTATACTTCCCAGCTGTGCCTCTCTATATGATCCCTCAGAAAGTCCTCTAGATGCTGGAGAAAGTCACTTGTCAAAAAGGATCTCGAGAAAGCACAAAAACCTTTAGTCAAAAAGAAGGGATGTGATTTACAACCTGTTACTATTGGTTTTTGGTTGCAATGAGTTCCGTCAGTAAGGCTGTGGGATTCAGCAGTGGTTCCCAGCCCTGGGGGAGGTGAGACTCCATCGAGGACTGTTTCCATCAGCCATGTTCCCTGACTGCAGTAAGAATAAGAGGTTAGAAGAATGCTATTTTATGTAACCCTTACATGGTTCAGGTGTCAGCTCAGGGTCCTGAGTTAGGGCTCTGGTCTTCAGCAGGTTTAAATTAACAAGCATGTCAACCAGAAGGATATGCTGCAAGTGGCTTATAACACTGAGGATCCATAATCATGGAAAATATGAAATTTAAAATAAGACTTAGGGTAGCTGTAGACAACTAAATCCCAAGCTGAAATTCTGAAAACTCCACTTAGCTAGAAATATGCTCCTCAGGCCATAAGATGTAGGTTTCTTTATCACTCAAAATTTTGAAATTTTTCCAGGTATGTTTAAGTACTTCTAGCTTTGAATGCACATGCATAGTTTATTTCTGTTTAACAGGTTCTGCCCATCCATATCAGAGAACAAAACTCAGCCTTGGGCATTCATCAGCGGTTCTTGTAGCTGAACAACAAAGGATTGGTTAAATAATATGCACTTTTCCTTAAGTAAATATAAGTACCTGTATAATTATTTCTCCTACAGGCCTTAACAGTACCAGAGGAGCTGTTATCCTTTATCAGGTAAATTAGATGCAGCTTTAAAATTGGTATGTGTGCCAGAGGAGTTCTTTGGATCTATTAGGTAAATAATATCACTTTTTTTTTATTTATTCTAGGTGGTCTAGTCTCACATCACAGAGAGAGGATTTACAGAGGCAACACGCATTAACTTTATTTGAAATCAGGTCTATAAATCCCCATATATTGATGAGAAACCAGACCCTTAAGTAGTAATTCTAATTCTAATAGAGATCTGAATGCTTGCTTGTAATAAATCTCCGTATTCTGGAATGGGAAGAAGGTAAAACCTACATTAAAGGCACTTACAGAGCACTTCTTTCCGGGACAGACTGTAAACTTCTCAATTCTTCATCCAGTCCGGTTTTGATTGTTTCAAGTACCAGATCTTCTGTCAGTCCCCTGAGGAAAATATTCCGTGTCCCCACAGAGCAAGCATTGTTAAGGGTTCTTTCTAGACGTTCAGTTCAATTATTCATTTATTCACTCCTAATTATGCTCACCTCAATAAAAAATTGTTCTCCTCAGAACTGCACTCAGTTGGAGATACCTCCCCATGCCCCCTGCTATTATTTGGACAAAGTTAGCGATTCCATTATTCATGTGCCTCAAGTGAAGCTTGTATGTCTGTCTTCGTGGGATTTCTCTGTGTTTCAATTCCCCAGCTCTACAATAAGTCTCACTTTCTCACATCCTTTATCTATTCTTCTCAGAGCTCTAACACAGGGTCAGTCTTCATTTGTGTACATTATCTACAAGCAATACTTAGGGAGTCCAGATCAGCTTCGCAAATACTCTGAGATACAAATGGAAAAGTATAATAAGAAAAGGAAAAGTTGCAGATTATTCTCTTTAAATATGACAGCAAAGTACTATTAGAGAATGGTGACTGAAATAAGTATCCCTCTTTAAGCCTATCTGGTTATCACTGGCCCTGCATAAGTTTAATTCCAAAAATAGATTAAGAAAATCTACCAAGTAAAGGTATCACCCTGTTGAAAAGTAGCCAAAGCAACATTTACAATAATCCTATGAAAAAAAATCCATTGTGTAACAGATTATTTTTTTTAAAAGGGTTATTTGAGTTTTACACACATGCAATTGGAGAATTTTTTTTTTTTCCAGAATAACAATTGGCCAGGGCAAATGACAGCCAAATTTAAATTTGAAATTGAGCACTGTGTGCAGATCCAGAAAGAAATTATTTTAATCTTTCCTTAAAGCTGGATAAGAGAAACATTCATGCTCCCAAAACATTTTTTTAATAGACATGGTTGTATGTTTCTTGGCCCCAGCAAGGAACTAAAACATCAACACAACTCGAGTAATAGTAAAGAGACCAAGACGCTGATTGCATCTCTCCTGATCTGTGGTTTGGATTCAAACAGGACATTTCACCTTCTTGTTCCTTGTCTCAGTTTCTGCTTGTGATGTTCATTTAAACAATGATCTAGAAGATGAATTAATGGCAATATGTTTGTATAGTTCCTAACAACATGGACTCCTGATTTCAGCGGGGCCCAGCAGACATTAATAGTCCAACCATAGGTAGTACTTTCACCTGAAAGTACAAAGAAAATATTTTATAAATCTTCAGGTCCATGACACTGTAAAAATAGAAAGATTCAGATTCACTTCTTTTGGTCCTGAAACTGAGCCAACTAAGTTGAAGACACATATCTTGGTATGCCTTTATGGTCAATGGAAAATAACTGGCACATTCTGAGAGAGTCAGACCACCTAAGAGAGGGATTATCCTGAAGAAGCCCTAGATCCCTCTGTAATTACTGAGAAGAAGTAGGAACTTCTTAAATCCTAATTCAGACATCCCAGTTAAGAGCCTAGCATTAGCTAGGAGGAATCCAGCCCAAGAACAGTAGGATCCTTTTTTTGAGGAGTTCAAAGACTAATACAGTTTTAAACATGTATAAGGCATGTATTGTGTAGAAAACACAATAATCAATGCTCATGAAACTGCATATACAAAGCAAGAAAAAAATCAAGGGGAAGCTCCCTTACACCCAAGAGCTGAAATATCTTGAGCCACTGCCCATATCATACCACTTGGTCCCCTGTGAGTTTTTAAAACCAGAAGGCTGAAAAAAATCCAAGAAATGATGAGTTCTTTTATATGCATACACTGGAGGCGGGGGG
>JANZLQ010000079.1:77466354-77517851 GCA_026212715.1 Elanus axillaris | reverse complement strand
CTCCCTCTGAATTCTAGCACATGTTTGTGCATGTATTTATTTACATCACAGGCATTATGAGGAAAATCATATGGATGATGTGTGGATGTGCACTGTATTCTGAACAGGTACAGGATGAGGATGAGTGTGATCTTCACTGGGGACATATTCCTTAGCCAACAAAATCCCACCATCAGAGTGTTATTGTACTTACTAATTAGTGATTTAATGTCTCCAAGACTTCTTATGTTTCTATAGGATGCCCAACAACATAATGATAAAGACATTGAATAAGAGTCCTACAGCTTTCATGGTTATTCCTCATGCATTTTTTAAAAAAGGCAGAGCATTCTTCAAAACAAGCTTATGAAGCCCTTCCATATTTTCCAGCACACTGAAGTAAGAAGAATGAGAAGGTAATGTCTTTGGGTCTACTGCAAAATAGGCATCTCTATATCAGGGGAATTAGGAATGCAGTGCTCATTTTCTATAGTCCTATGAATAGTCGTGATAGGAAAATACAGTTTGGCAGTGTAATTCCTTATTAGCTTATTGCTCACCTCAACTTTTTCCTAAAATAATGTTACGTTACTACAAAGCAGTCTGGACACATGTTTGCGGTCCCAGTTAAGTACCCAAGAATCAATAATTTATCCTCAAAATGAGAGCCTAGGTGTCCAAATTGCCTCCCATTTTCATCTGTTCCTCCTTCCTTTAACTCATTCTCTTCTTATTTTAAAGAGTATGTTTATACTCAGTGTGCACAGATGAGAAAGTTTTCATGAAGGTGTTTCTTTGAAACTTTGAGTTCTAGTCTGGACAATGACATTTATATTCCAGCAGAGACCTTATCTCTTGGCAGCAGATGGTGATCAGCTGACACAGAGGTAAGAACAGCATTCTTCTTCTTGGCGGTACTTGGCAGACCCTAGTGTTTCCCAGGACTCATGAAAAAAAGATTAGTTTGAAGATGTAGAAGACAGATTCCGTATTCACTCACTGGAACTGCTCCATTGCTTACATTCTTGCTAGTGCCTTCTCATACTCCAACTGAAGTTATCCTAGTGAGGGTTTGGACACAGTGATGGGTGGGAAAATATGAGAGAAAATTTGTTCCCTATTGGCCATAGAATAGAGGATGTCTAGGGTAATAAAAGACTATTGGACAAATACATTTGTACCTGCCTAAAACATTTACTGATGGGTTCCAAATTTTATTTTTCTTAAATCTGTGACAATGTTTCATTACACTGATGTTACCACTGTTACTTAGGACACAATACAAAAATGAGTTTCAGCCTGTGTGAACACAGAATATGGGTTTTTCATTTGATATTTGATCATATGACAGGGTCCCCCTGGAAAACTTTATTTGCTCTCTGCTTCATAAATAACTTCTAGAGGATCAAAGGTCTGGGCATGAAACACCATGGCAAATTTGTCCCTGGATGATCCAGCAAAATCGATAGAGTCACATCAGGGATAAATTTGTCCTAATAGGCTTACCCACACATAAAAACTGTATACCACCATCACATTTATTATGGCATGATACAAGAAATCACCGCTATTCATAGTCTTCTTTGTCTGCCACATACCCCACAGCTAATTTTGTGTTACAGTGGAGAAAATAACTGCTCAATACCAGCAGCCTCGTCTGCATATTCAGCATGAGCCAGGGTCCGTCCTTGCACCTTAATCTATTTTCGTACAAGGCTGAGTCCTAAAAAAAAAACCAAACATGCACAACATTTTAAATCTGATCTCAATAAATGTTTTAATTTTAGAAGTTGGGTCTATTATTTTAAGCAGTGTTCGTCCTCATTTCCTAATAGTTTCTGCACACCATGATAGCGTGATACAGTCTTAATTTTTCGAGAACCAGAATGCTAGAAGTGCAAGATATGCTCAGCACTGGGATGCCAGGGGAATGGTTTCCCTGGCAACAGCAAGCATGTAAAAAGTATTCAGAGCAGTCCCTGTTTCTCCTCTGTTTTAAGCCTCCATTGATAGGGGAATCAAATCTAGTACGGAGGGTTTTTTTTTTTTTTATTTAAGGTGAACTGCAGGGCAGAAATGCAAGGATGTGCTTTATTGCATTTTGCCACCTTGTGGAGCAAACCTGCAGGAAGGGGCGATCGCTGCTGGAATTTAGGAGACATGGCCATGGGGCCCCAGAGAGGATACATACTCACAGGAGGAAAAGAGAGAATAAACAACGGTTAAAAAAATGGAGCTTATTTTCAAATAATGAATTTTCTAAGGTCAGTTTTCAAATGAGCCACAGGGATTGTAGGGTTCAGTCTAAGGCTTGGCTATGATTCAGCAAGACACTTAGATACATGTCTACCTCTAATCTAGGGAGCAGACGCTTTGATTCAAAATGCAGATGCTCTGTGTTTTAGGCATTTGGACAGTCCCACAGAAATTAGACACATGCTTCAATATCTCACTGAAACATAGCTTATATGATGTCACTTTGGGGTCATTCAGATCTTGCTGCATTTCCTTCTTTCCTAAGAGAGGCTCAACTGGGATCCCACTGCAAAGTTGCCTTTGAGAGGGTGCAATAAAACTGAAATTTGTCTTCAACTTACTTTTGGTTTGCCTGCACTGACATTTTCAAGTGAGGACATGTGTGCTTAACTTGTTTGCAGTTTGACATGTTTCTCTAGTAGTGGCCCTAGTTGTGGTTTTGCACACATGGAAAGAGATTTAAGCCCTAGACCAGAAAAGTTGAGGTCTTTCATGAATGCTTGATATGCCTATAATCTTTAGTACAGGAGGAGATAGAGCTGAATTTTATGGGTGGTATTACTGTGTAATTCTTCATGGAGCAGCATAAAAATATGAGTATGCCCCATTCCTTGAAGAATTTGACCCCTCTGATATAACAGAGATAGATAATTTGGCTATGGAAAACAATATAGGTAACCCCAATGGAATGAATATGAGCTCCTAGTATGGTGAGTTAGAGTGATTGCATAGACTCATGAGTTTTGGATTATTTGCAAAGTGGGAAAAATATTTTTAAAAATATAATACCCCACAAACACATTGGTTCTGCCAGAAACATTTATATGTGAACAAACACAAATCGCATCTTTATCCTCACACTGAATATGACTTGAGCTTCTGTTCTTTTTCTTCCTTTCTTAGTTCTAGAGTTTTTGTCATTTCTGTACTCTCCTCCTTTGTATGTTTGCTGAGTATTAATATTCCCCAAAGGAATTAGCATTTCTTAATCCTAATTGAATCTTTTCAAACTGTTTTTTTTTTCCTCTTTCTCCAACTGTTAATATTGTCTTGCAATTTCTTACTCTTCTCCTCTCCCTCCCCACAGGCTCCTGCATTAGCTTCCCTTGGGCTTTGTAATAGGACTAGGAAAGGAAAAGGTGATATTTATCACTCAAGAAGTATAAAAATCCCCCAGACCTGGACTACCTTTTGTGATCAAAATGAATTTACTATCTATCTCCCCCCCACAACCCCCCAAAAACCCATAAAAAACAGAAACCCAGAGAGGAAAAGCAGATTTTTGTAATAACTTGATATCCTGTCCCACTTTTTCATGTCTCTCCCATAGCATACCAACCAGCACCTGATGTCTGAAACATCAGAAGGGAAGTCAGGTCATGTATAGTGACACAAGGACTCACAAAGGAACAAAAGGTGTGGGATGTATCTGTAACCTTTTCCTAGGCTTTGATTGGTGAGGTTGCATTTGTTCTAAAGTTCATTAATAAGCACTGCCTTGAGCCTCCATCCAAACTGCTCATGTTTGGACATTAATGACGAGCATATTATACCATCTGGGTGCTCAATAAAAAGCGCTTCCCATTTGCAAACAAGTAATCAAGTGTGTAAGGAAGTGTGCTTTCCTGAAGGGAGAAAAGAAAACAAAACGAGGGAGGAAATTGGATAAGATACAATGACCTACTTACTGCTTTCATGAATTAGAATAACCCTTTAAAGTTCCTTCATCAGGGTAAAGCAACTTCAGGGATGCTGGCTGCTTTCTGGCCGCTGTAGAGAGTCTCAGCTGGAGCTGTCAGATCCCAGGGCTCCATCCTCTACCCTGCCAAGCAGCAGGGCCATCAGGTTTCGGTCACTCATCCTCCTTGTGCTCCTGTAGCCACTCGTGCTTATCGTGCTGGCTTCAGCTGCTGCCCCTGTTCTTCAGAAATTTCTGCTTTTCAGTGTTCAGGGCAGCCAAACTGGTGGACTTTGGCTCCCAAAGTAGTGCCCTAAAATTTGGTAAAAAGAACAAGTATAAGGAGTCCCCATTGCAAGGTGAGTCAGAATTGCCTTCCTTTCAGCTCCCACTCTCTCTCCCTTGGATCTGGCTGAGTATCCCCCATTCTGGGCTTCCTTCTCCATCACTCTGGGCACGACCCTTTCACGCCTCAGCTGGCAGGTTTTGCCTATTAGTTCTACAAAAGCAACTGAACTATGCTGAATTTTTATTTTATGCCTTCTAATAGCACCTAATCAATTCTCTATTTGCAGATTAGAGAATTAATCCAGTGGTGCCTTTTGGTTGCAGCACTGCAAAATAATCCCCTTCTGCCCAGAGCTCTGGAATGACCCTCACCTCCTCTCCTACACAGCCTCCTCCCCCAAAACATTTCCACAGCTTTCATCCCTCCAGCTTGATACACGGCTATTTAAAGTAAAGCTATTGAGGATTTGGTATTTAAACAATATTAATGCATTCACCCCATCCATGTATACAGAATATGCTTACTCTGCCATCTGCTTCCGCTTATACACACACTCATACTTCTGCCCTTGGGAAGATGAGAGAGCAAACACCTGACAGATGCTTAGTCACATTGCTTAATATTTCTGGAAAACATTCAGGTGCTGAGTTTAGAAACAGGAGAAAGGCAGTGCAGAATTAAGAGAAATTCCCTATAAATCTATCAGAATTATCTATCTGGAAGAATTCTTGCAAAGATTAGATGCGGGAAGGAAACACTATATCTTCCCCCCTTTTCACACCATACAGTTACAACAGCATCATTGACAGTCAGTCAAGGTTTTATTCAAATCCAGAGTTACTGCATAATGAGATCTAAGACCTACTGTATTTATATATCCATTCCCATCTCTTTAGTATCTGAACACCTTCTAGTATAACTCTAAGTGATATAATTAGCATCTGTCAAGTGTGGCTCACTCTCTCCACAGGAGGGAAAGATTGCCTGTGGATTTTCTCTTCTTCAAGTATGCCCAGTGCCACGTGTCCATATTAGCCATTAAAAAAAAGAGGAAAAAAAAGGACTTTACACCTGGCACAAGGAGGGGAGAGGTGACTGGCAAATCCTTTGGCAGTTTGTGAAGCTGTACCTCTGCTGGTACTCGGTCTGCTGTTGGCACAACGCGGCGAGTCCTCCACTTCAGTTTTCTGCTAGTCCCGCAGTTGCGGAGGCACCTTATGACCTTCAGGTGACTTTTATTTCCTCAAGGGAGTTTTCACAGCTGAGCCCCCATGTGCTCTAGATGGAAGGCAGAGGTTCCAGAACACACAACGTTACCCTCCAGCTCCTTACCTCTGCAGCAGGCTTGACAGAAGCGACAATACTCCTCTTTGAGTCCCGACGATCTTCCCATCCCTTCCTAGAAAGCTACCACCTCGCTTTGGCTCTCCTTTCTTTTATTCTTCTTGTGGGTGAGGCTGGCAAGTTCCACAATACCCATTCCCATCTCTGGGATGAATACATAGAATGCATCGGAACTGGTTCCTAAAATACCTCAGGTTCATTTGCATTCCTTTTTTCCTCAACCTGAACAGTTCCCCTGTGACAGACGAGCAAAGCCAGTATTTACCAAGGAGTTTAGACAGTCATTCAGGTCTCCTGTGCCCTGATACATGAGCATTTTGTAAATAGCCACTGAGGTCTTGAATATTCAGCATGATGGAATTTATTTAGTCTAGAGGAGGGAAGAGTGAAGAGAGACATAAGTATCTTCAAACATGTAAAAAATGGCCACTAAAAGGAAATGAATACAGTGGTTTTTCATGTCCACTGGGGCTAGGGCAAGCAGTAATGGGCTTAAATCATAGTAAAGGAGGTTTAGGTTGGACATTAGGGAAAAATTCCTAACTGTAAGGATTGTTAAGGATGGGAATAAGTTGCACAGAGAGACTGTAGATCCCCCATTATTGGAGATTTTTAAAAATTACTCAGATGAATCTCTGTCAAAAAATGTTTAGGTACAGTTGCGGTAGGCAAAAGATTACCTGGCTTTGAAATCCCCCCTCGCTCTGCTGGCTGTGCTTCTGTGGGAAGCTAACACAGCGAGCAAGGGCTAAACCTGATGTATGGAGGCACCCGAGTACTTAGAAAGTATTTGTCTGTATTGCATACTGATCGTTGTCACCTGGGGAAATCTGATTCCTTTCCCCACATGCATTTTCCTACCAAGAAATGTCAATGTTTTTTATATTTATCTTCCAGATTACACTTTTTATCAGCTTTTAAACAGGCCCACATGTGGGACATTTATTTTTTGCTGTTGTATGATCATTTCCCTGCAAGTTCTGTGGAACTTCTTTCTCATTTTCTAAAAATTATGATGACATTTCGCTCCTAAAAATATTTCAAAGGGGTCCCATGGGCAAATGGCCTTTGCTTAAAACATTCTGCATGCTGTCCTATCTACTCTGCAATGCATGTCTTAGAAACTCAGTTTGCCCTCAGCAGTGTTATTTGTTTTTCAAAACTATTCAAATTGCATTCAGCTAGGATTTGATTAGTAGGAAGGTGAGATGACTTTGCTCTCTGTGCTAGGTAATAAGCAGTTGCTCTAACCTTGATTATCTCACCAACAGAACATAATGTGCTGATCAAATGATTTTTGCATTGACATCCTTTTCTGAGAAGTCAAAGTACATGAATTTTAAATGCTCCTACTCAGGAAGCTTAAATGGGGGACCAAAATATCTTCTTTTATTTTTCCACAATCTTGTAAAGCTGCAGTTCAGAATAGAGAACAGATCCACAAAGTCTTGGAGTGACGTTGCCCTGCATGGACCACGGATGCTGCTCTCCATTTTCCACCCTGGCTGGGTCCTCTAAGGAAAACTCCCATCCCATCATGAAATGGAAGTTAGAGGAGAATGAAAGAAGTGGGCAAAGCCAACCTTCATCTTCAAGGAGGGGGGAAATGAGTTTAGAGAAAGGGATTTTATCTTTATTGAATACCAGTAATTAAAGAGGAGACATGCTGAAGGGTTGAATTTTTTTATTTTGGCAACATCAGCAGAGACTGTAGTTACATAATTAGGAATAAAAAAATGATGTTATCCAGCACTTTTTATTTGAAACAAAGTTTGAGTTTTAACAGAGACCAGTCTGACAAAAGAACCGCAAGAACTTGGGCAGTTGTTGTATGCATTCTTCCATTTTACATCTAATTTGTGCATATTCAGTTAAAATTTTACAGAGTAAAAAAAATCTCATTAAGGGATTGGCCAAAGATTTTTCCTGAATATGCTCTTTAATTAACTGCATCCTCAGGGGCATAAGGAAGGGAGTAAGTCCTGGGAAGATATGGTCCCAACACGTCATGGGGGAGCAATCTGGCCTGAAAATCACCAACCAGTGTAGGTTTTTGGATTATTCTCAGGAATGTTTTTTCTTCTTTACAGCATGATCTTTTTTTCAGGTGACATTTAGTTCTCTGCTCAATTTTTTTTTGTTGCTTATGTTTTTCTAGAAGATAATATTCTTTCCGGTGTTACAAGTAAGTCCTCTCTCTTCACTGGTAACTGGATAAATATCATTCAGGTTGTTTGGCTAACTTGAAAGAGCAGAGATGGAAATGGGATAAAGGCATTTACTGTATTTATGGGGAGTTCCCAGATCTCCTACTAGCTTCCCATCTCACTTGGGAAAATCAGTTACTTCTTATGCCAAAGTTCCCCCAAACCTAAAAAGACAGGTACGATAATTTTTTTCTTTTTTTTCTCTCTATTTTGTTTTATTGCATCCATCTTGTCCATACAGGTATCTAGGCAAGGGCTATCTTTTCCTATGGATGTGCATATACAAAGATTATTTTTTTTGCAGCAGCAGCATTCATGACAGCAGATCAAGTAAATCTCTTTCTCCTAAAGGAAGGTTTCTTGTGGGTGCATCTAAGTGGCTGCATGAAAGGAGCACTCTTCCTCTCAGAGACAGAGTTTCAAGGTTTTTCCCAGCTCACACTTGTAAATTAGCTTTATTTGTGACATGTTGCTCTCCTAAGGGCTGAAAACATACCATCTTTTGAAAAAAGCAAGCACTATCTATAATGCAGTCCTATGACTTTAGGAGTTAGGACTTCATATGGAACCTATAGCACTTAACACCAAATGTTCTGGTGACTGATGTTCTCAGCCTGGTACCTCAGAGGTTTTACAGCACATTGCCAAAGGTTCCTCATCTCTTCTAGTAAATCCCTTTCCATCTTTTATACAGTGGTTATCTTTTCCAGGTGAAACCACAGGAAATCTTGGCCATAAAATTTGTTAAATGTGCACATGCAACTGCTTTTTCAGTTTGGTAATCAAAAAGGTTGAACAATATATTGGTAAATGAGTGGAGAAAGTAGGTGTGGATGACTGCGTAAGTTTTATTACAAGACACTGAAAAGCAATAGCAAAAATATAGTTACATCAGAAATAAAATTATGCCTGCCAAAGTGAATTTCTGTAATATTGTCTCCACTAAATAAAAGCAATAGGGAGTCTCATCTGGCTGGATGCTGGAATAGGTAAGCTGGGTATGGACTGATGAGAAATAATTTAACAATATTCTACTTTCTTAAAGAAAAATAGCCAAAGCCTTTGAAGTCACTGTTTGTGATATCTCCTCACTTCTGAGTGTGTGACATGACAACTGGATGAGACATAATCAGGTAACCTGAGGGTAATCACTTTAAAGGATTAGATGGAGAGAATGACTTGATTGATGTACCTGTTGAATCCAGTCTTCCCCCCCCCAGTTCTCAGGAAATCCCTCTCCCAACATCCTTTGAGTCTTTTTAGAAATAATAGGCTTGAAATAATTCTAAAGAGAAGTTTTCCATTTGACTGTTTGTTTTACACTGTCTGTGCCATCATATTGGGATCCTCCTAAAGTGAATCAGCACAGGTAGGACCTGGAGAGTGGAGCGTGACAAGAGGGGTTTTTTTTCATGTTCATTATATTTATGCAGTTGCTAAACATCTTTATCTGGCTTTATTTTTCTCCCTTAGTCCATGACCAGCATTTAATTGCAGAACACACAGGGGGATGCCTGGATCTACTTTGCCCCCGCCTCAAACGTACGGCAGCTGGTGGTTTGGTCATTCGTGTTACAGAAGCTGGGCCAGCTGCTAGGTTTGCATTTCAGACTTCAGCCACTCTGTAACGTCTCCGAGAAATGAACTCAGTTTTGTATGTGGTCTTCTCTTAATATATATTCATATGGAATGCCTGAGGGGTAGGATTCTGCTTCAGATTAAATAGCTTGAATAGAGGTGTCTGCATGTAAGGGAGGTAGGTGTCTTAGCTCCCTCTACACCCAGCAACGATGGTTATTTAAGGGTCTGATTCACTGCTCAAATATAAGATGTATCAGTACCAGGTAGGGCATTTCAGGGTATTCTATATTGTTTCCAACCACTGCTCCAAAAGGGCAGGGGTCTTTTTTGGGCCCCATCTCATATCTACCAAGCCTATAGGGACGTCTTAGCTCTTGAGGGTTTCTCCTTCACTCTCAGGCACCTAAACATCAATGTCTTAGTCTGGAGCTGCATCACCCCAGGCATTGCCCAGCAGTATCAACCTTTTAGGTATCTCCATTATAATTTTTGATGGTAAGGGAAGTATTTCTTTTTCTGCTGTCTCTGTAAAAGACTTTTGAATCACGGTAATGGATTTTCTGTTAGATTTCATCACAACTTCTTATTTCTTCTTCTGATGTTCAGGGTATGCATTTATCTAGTGTGGTTCATCTTCCTGCAAGTTACATGCCATTTTGCCCACAACCGTAAACTTTTGATGGTCCCATAGGTTTTGTGCTGTGCTGCAGGCAGAAGAAAAGCATACCAGTCTTGTTTTAGTGTTTGGGCTGTATGGAAATTGGGGTAGGAAACCTGATCCCAGCAGTTAACCCTTTTTTTATAAGCCAGGAATACTTCACAGTAAGATCAGTAAGCTCCAAGTTTCAGATGAGGAGTGTAATGACCGTGTCTTCTTCCCCACTGCCTCCAGACACCACGTTGACTCCCCTATAAGGTAACACTGCATTAGAAGACAGAAGATATATTTTTTATTATGAAATTATGTTCAAACTCTACACATTCAGATACATGGGATGCAGGTATTGCCTTCATGAAGCTAATTTTACCATCAAGGACTTCTTGTTCTTAAAAAAAACCCCAAAACAACAACCACAAAAAGAAAAAAAAACAGCTCCCAAAACACCCCCAAAGAAACTAAAACAAACAAAAAACCCCCCTCACAACCGATTATTTTTTTTCCTCCTCTGTATAATACTGAACTGATTAAAACACTGCTACCTGGAGGCATGAAACGCATGCCTTCTTAAAAAGCTAAGTCTTTGTCTCATTATGGTTCTTTATCCAGATAATTAATTTAGCTTTTTATTATAATCCCTCTTTTAATCACTGTCTTCAATTTCTTCATTTCACTCAGATCATCTTCTTTCCACTTCTGCCCTGATGCTTTAATTCCACACCACAGAGCTCAGCAACTATTTGACTTGCTAAATCTTTTTTGAGAATTTTTAACCCAACCCTATTAACCTCAGACAAAGTGTTTTGGAGCTTTTAATTTGTATGCAGTAAGGATGCTCTTCAGAGGGGCGGGAAAACCTCCAAAAGAAATATAAATCAATATCTTAAATTACTCAAATGTTCAATATGGCACCAGTAGCTGTTACATATTTTTTTTCTTTCCTTCTGAGATTCAAATACATATGCTCAGCAATTACTGTTACATTTGCATAATAGGACATTTTTTGATTAGCATATCTTGGACTTCTGTTTGCATTTTTTAAATGTGGTTACTTTTATTCTCTATTTTATCCTTATTTCCCCTTCATGTTCTGTTATACCTACTCATGTTTTCCTTTGGTCTTGTTTTGTTTTCCTGAGGGCTTGCTGTCTCCAAAGCTTTGTTTAGTATTTGGTTTTGTAGTTAACATCACACAGTAATAGGATACCAGGAAAGCAAGGCATATGACATATTAAAGTTTAATGAATAAATTGTGAAACCATGTGATAAATGCCATGCTTTCACAGTGGGTAGCCAGGAAATAGCGTGATGCACCGCAAGATCCTACAAAAGCCGTAATATACTTTAAAGTTTTCATGCTATTTCAAGTTTGTGTACTCTGTGGGAAATATCTGGTGTCTTCATCAGCTTTGTATGTTTTATGGAATTTAAACACTCTAACTGCAACCATAGACATCCAGAACCTCACCAAAACAGGTTGGACCAGCTATGTCAGGTGAGATGTTTTCAATGACCATGCTCTCTACCTGTTTTACAGCATTTAGATGCAAAGCAGTGTTTAGGTAGCTATTCGGGTGGAAAAAAATCCTTCAGTGCAATCAATTGGATGTTCAGTTGTGTAGAATTCTGTAATACTTTTGTGCCAGAGTATCCCACTGCCCTTTTTTGTTCAATTTTATTTGTCTTATTTGTAAAATACTGCAGATACTTTGATATTAGTGTAAAAATCTGTATAATTTTGTTACCATTGTTTCATTTGTTCAAACCATCAGAATTTAATAGATTCTTTGTACAGTCTTACTTGTAATATCTTAAGATCTCAAATGAAACAGCGGCCGGGTTGGGTTCATCTTCCTGTTCATGGCTTTGCACCGTGAATACATTGATTTCTGTAATTAAATGAGTTGGAAGTAAATCCCAGCCCTTTGCTGCATGTAACTCATCAGAGCTGATGGCTGAATCTTAATAAGCTGTTTAGTGTGATCTTGTGCCAGAGCAGCTAGGTGTTAACAGTTTCCCTAGTGCTACAATTCCATGTAGCAATCTGTGGTTATAATTGACTCTGCCAGGACAAAAGAAAGAGGAGGTGGAATGGCATTAGATTAAAATGAAACACTGTAGTGCAGAGCGGTAGCTCAATGAATGCAAAATTCTTCCCTTTTTTTGCATGTAAGCTGAGCTCAGTGGTTACAATTTTGTTCCTTCTTTCAAATAGATTGCAGTGTTTCAGATTCAGATACGTGGCTGGAGAAAGAGATCTGAGGAAGTTCCCTATGTGGAAAAGAAAAAAGAAAAAACAACAACAACAAAAAACTTTGAAATGCAAACATTAAGGCATTTAATTACCAAGGATAATGGCAATGACTGTGGAGTGTTCCTTATAGTCTTCAGTGTGGTGGTACCAATGTTGTGTAGTCAACTTGCATCACAAGAATACAAAAACAATGTTATTGTAGTACTCCTTGAACTGGAAAACAAACAAACAAACCAACCCCCAAAAAACCAACACAACCAAAACCAAAGAAAAGCAAACATGCAAGACATGGTGCATGGTGCTCTCCTTAAAATGGATAAGCCAGAATCTGGGCAAATTATACGACATCACCCCATGAAATAAGAATCTATGAAATAGATTAATAGGAAAAGAAAAAAAAAGAAAAAAAGAAAAAAAAAAGCAGGGGTTATAAAAATGAAAAAAGACATGGAATCATTTACAGAGCTAAGAAGGACTGTCTGTCCATGGCATGCAGGTGCTCACTCTCATTTTACCCAATATCTGCTCTTGGCTGTAAATTTCCAGAGTATTTTGGAATAGTTTAGAAAATGTTTCAGCTGTCCATGGAGAAAAATGTTCTCTTCCTTAGAATAGAAAATTTGCTTGGACCGTGTATGGGTTACACTGCCTTCTTGCTTCCTGAGGTTCCCATCAATCACCATGAAGTTAAACACACAGAATTGTGAGAGGGAAACAAAGCCAGAGAGCTTTGTTGGGTTTGTAATGATATTCAGCTGAGTGCCTCTCCCCACATGTATGGTTCTCGGGCTACATCTCGACTCCCCTGTTGTCTGTGTGTACATTAAAGATAATCAGCTTCCAGTATGTTTCTCCACAGGCTCATATCAAGAAACAGACGCTGCTTGTTGCTTCCAAATGGCAAGTCTTTAAAAGCTACTATCAGCAAGCAACTTTGCTCTAGCTTATGAAGTAGCTGTATTACCTTGGCAGCAGAGGCAGAAACTCTTCCCTTGTCCTCCATGACATTGTCCCACTCCATGCTTACCTCTCCCTACATACTTCTTCTCCCCCTGCATGTCTTCTTGCTCCTGGTCTTTTTCTGGCTGACAGTCCCAAATGCCTTGAGAAGACTTTTCCAACCAACTGGTGCCTGTCTCTGTTTTGGTTCGGTTTTGGTTTTTTTTTTCCACACCTGGGGAGATCACCTGCACCCGCAGCCTAGTAGAAATTCATGAAATGAAGCTGAGTGGACCATCCATAAGTCACCCATTTCTGGGAGATTTTGACATGATTCAGTCTAGAGGTGTTAATATACAAGTAAAAGTGCTCAAGTGCTAGAGATAGATAAGACGGTAAAACTGAGCACCAAAATTTAGCTTCACATGAATCCCCTGCCTAGCCAGCATATAACATAGGTGAACAGGGATCACAAAGAGGAAGTTTAAAAGACTTTCCTCCTGTTTCCTATTGGACTTTGCAGCTGACAGCCAATAAAAACAGTAAAGGAAAAATTACTGTGATCCACTGCACATACACAATATTTTCTTCACAGTGGCAAGCCAGAGATTTATGAGACACAGAGCAAAAATCTAGTGGTCATGCTGGGGAGAAATTATGTAGCCTGGAAACAAGTTTCAGCACCTTGCAGGTTTTAAGTAAAATAAGTCTAATTGGAAAGCCACTTCAGGAAATCATTCCCAACAATGTTTTTGAGTGACACCGTGGTGGATAAGGAAACAGTAGGCGGCAGTACCTAGCAGGAACCAAGAATCTGGAAGATGCAGAGACATTTCCATCTGACTGCAAGTCCTGAATGTGTCAAGCCCTTGGTTATCCTGTCTAGAGGAGCAGAGCAGGAACCAATGGACCATGCTGGGCCTTCCTGAGACTACAGAGCAATCAGCTACCAAGAGGCTTTTCATCTGTTATCGTCTAAAGAACTCCAGAAAGTGAAGAATGCAAGTAGCCTGTGTTACTCTTTTCCAGCAGTGAAAATACAAGATGTAACTGAATAATGTTTTCTTTTTCTTTTTTAAAATAGAAATTGGTAAACCCACTGATGATGATACACACTGTAATTAATATAGTTCTACTGTGAATATCCACACATTACAGCAGTCTTCAAGGACTTTGGAAGAGACTAGGAAAGTCCTGCTAGCCTTCTAGGGATCATTTGATGTTGTGCATAAGGACTGGGTAAGATGTAAAATATTACAGTTGAACTGTGTCGATGCCAACTGATGATGAAAATTTTGAACTTGACAGCTACTAGAGCACAAATGAAATGAGCTTCATCCATTGCTTGTCTCCACACAGGCAAATTCTTCTCTCTATATGAAGATATAAGAAGGTTGTTAGAGGAAGAAAACGAAAGAAGGGTACTAGTAAAATAAAATTCAGGAGAGTAGCAGAATAGGAGTAAATAAAAGTAAAAAAGCATAACTCTCAAAGTGGAGAAAGAGAAGAACTTTAGGAGCCTTTCTGTCAAAGCTCTGAGGTAGAAAGCTTATTAAAGAGACTATATTGATAAAATTGGCATTTTTGACATGTTGGTATGCTTTGTCTGAGTGGGATGTTGCACTTGGGCTGTAACAAGAACAGAAGGGCTAAAGCTGGTAGATGGTGGGGGAATGACACCTAAAAGAAACCCACTGCTTCGTTCTGAGTTGTTAATTTAGTGATCCAGGGCATTAACTTCACGCAGGTCAGTGATCTGATTGGTCTTAAAGGAGGCTTTTAGTAAAGATAGGGTTTAGACCAGGGAGTGGACCTGGAAGACAAAAGATTTTGCTTAAAGGACAGGTAAAATTAAGTTACAGGTTATTCAGGATAGGACACAAAGGCTTAAGGTTTCAGTTAGGAAGAAAACAATTGCCTCTCAAATCTCAGACCATGATTTCTAAAGGCACCGCTGTAAACATACTACCCCTTTTCTATATCAGATAAAAATGAACTTTAAGTTTGGGTTTTTTCTAAGGACTTTAAATAGGGGAAACAAATGGTGCCTAGTTACGCTTATAATTTTGTTCAAATAGGCCATTTGTCCAAACTGGAGACAAATTATTATACAGTAGATGAGGAATTTAATTGGATGGAAAAATAAATTAACATTAATTAACAATGACTTTTCAGTGGTTTAGTTGGTGAAAGAGTCAAAATTCATCTATCAAAGATGACAATAATTTTGCTAAAAACATATCACATACCTAAGTTCTGTGGTGAGGAATGCAATAAATAGAAATAAAAGATGATAAATGGCAACAAAGGAACAAAATGGAGCTTCCAAGTTATATTGATTTTTGAATTACAGAACATGGGATGGTAATTTAAAACACCACAGGAAAAATTTGGAGTGCATACTGGTAAGGTAACTTAAAAGGAATTTGAAGTATTCTTGGGACACACCATCATATGTAACACTTATAAAATATAGAAAATAAAAGTGGTAATTTTTGCTGAAGTATTCAGTACCTATGTGTATTCTGTAATTAAAAATAAGCAAGATTTTATTCTCTATCATATAGGATGAAAGATCTTTAACTCATCTGCTGGGATGAGAATGTTAATACCATCTATGATTTTTTTAATTTTTTTTTTAAAAAAAAGGTCAGAAAACTTATCCTTAAGAATTCTAAAAGAGCTGGATAAGCTTCCTGGCCTGTTGTTGCAATAGGGTTTTTTTAAGCCATTTGGAGCATTAGGGACATTGCATGTGTTGAAATGCTAGACACCATGATTTTGCCAAAAACAATTGTCAGGACTGATTTGATTCCTTGAGAATAAAAGTTAAATTGGTAAAGTCAACTGCATCAACACAGGAAATTTCACAGAATTTCATTTAATTCACTACAAAACTCCAAATGAATGTTTTGACTCTGTAACTGCTATATAGTAGCGGTAAAGCATGTTAAATAGATTATGAACTAGACAAACTGCAAACATTTACTTACTTACAAGTTGGTATCTAACACTTAAAGATATTTCTAATACAAATCTGGGGACTGAAAGTAGGTGTCTATTTGTTGCTTAAATCAATGGCAAAGAAAAGCCATGAATAGTGTTCATCTAAGCCAGTTAAAAAAAATTAACAATCAACCTTTTGTTCCATTCATGTCACCTAAGATGTTTTTAAGGTCAATGAAGTTCACTTAGTGTATGTATATTTTGTGTGTACATGCAGATATATGTACTCAGGGGTAGAGTCTAGGCATAAGCCTTTAAATTTCCTCCTGGAAGCAAATTCCCTGTGGAACATTCATCATTTTGTTGGGTCAATTTAATAGATAAAGATCCTGCCTGAAAATCCCATCTCCCAAACTACTTGATATTCAAGTACTTGATCTCCAAGAAGTTAAAAACACTGAAGTGAATATCATTCAGGAATATATAAAGCTTTCAACCATAAACCTTATGCTAAGAAAGCATCCAAATGGCTCTCTGGGCAGTGTGAAGCCAAGCTCTTACACCTACAAACAGCCTCTACCAAAAATAAATAAATAAATAAATAAAGCAATTACTTTTGCCATGGAGGATGGACCAGCTACCATAGGTGCATCCCAGCCCAGGCCTGGGGATAGAGCTGCCAAAGGAATGAAGCTCAGAAGGGGAGGAGGTTGATAGGAATGGGGCTACACAGCCCAAAATTAAACCCTACAGTTGCTGAGGTTGAACCAACCCTGAAGGGGCTACTTCTCAGGGATAAAGTCGTGTTAGCCCAGGAGCCTCGCTAGTTGCTATCCATAGATCCATGGAGCTTAAGGCCAAAAAAAGCCATTAGCTCATCCAGTCTGATCTGCAGGCTATTGCGTTTCACCAAGTTACTCCTATATTGAACTACTACCGAGCTGACCAAGGCCTTGCTCTTATTTCTCCTTTGCAACAGTTTTATCTTCACGTGGGACTCTAGGCTGCTGCATCATGTTGTGAGGGAGAAGGAAAGGGACAGAGAATCAAGTAAAATATTAGCCAAAGTGTAAAATGCAACAGCCAAACCAACGATAGATTTATGAAACAAAGATACAATTTCCTTTTTTTAATCTGGAAGACCTTTTCTCTATCTCTGAACTTACACCTTTATAACATCTCAAGAGGATCATGGAAATATAACTGTTACCTGGAAAGTGGGACAGGAAGGCAGAATAACAGAAAAACAAAGTGATTTTATTAAACTGTGCGAGAAACCCACTTATCTGATCTGGAAAATTAAATATGATTTATAATATAATGCATCAGAAAAATCAATAACAGAATATGTTAACATAAAATAAAAATTGTAGCAAGTTAATGTAGTATTTTAAGTAAAAGTATTGACTGAAGATTCTAATCAGGAAAATGCATGAAGGTTAATCCAGAGCATGCTTAGGAATAAATGAATTCAATTTGAATGTATCACTAAAATTATTTTTTGATCTAATGGAGTGATAATTGAATTCTTTTTCTAATCTGAAGCAGGGGAGATAGTAGCACCACAACATAATTGCTTGTCTGGTTAAATACATCGTCCCTTTTTGTGGAAATAATTTGCTTTCAGATTCATGCTGAGAAGCTACCAGCTCCTCTTTATCATAATATAATTTAACAAAATGTAGCATTCCTTCTTCATCAAATTAAACCAATTTGGAAAATTGAAGAGTCTTGGGGTCTCAGCTCTTCAATCATCCTCCATTGTTACACTCAGATGAAAAAACAGGGCATTAAAAATAAAAGCTTCAGGAAGGGACTGACTGTCTTTTCTTATAAGTAGGATTGGGAGGGAGGAGAAAAAAGGGGATGTCCTTTAAGATGGAAATGACTCAAAGGATTTTGCGAGAGGTACGCAGACTACATCCTCGGATTACTGGAGCTCTGTTCCACCCACCTGGGGAATGCCTGCAGCCAGAGCAGCTTACTCCAGCAGAGCAGAGCCTCCGGCTGAGTAACTGTATCAGAGATATCGACCACATCCACCCCACTGCTCCATCATGCATTAAAGCAGGGTAATTGATTCTGGGACTTGGGTTTTGCTATTCCTTGCAGCAAGTCCTGATGTGAAGGAGAGATTTGTACTCACTCAACGGGTCACTAGTACAGGTCCTCTCCTAGGTGTGAGTGCTGGAAAACAGGTTGACTGTTTATTTTGAAAGATTCCTGAAGTATCTCAGCCTCGCAATCATCAGCCATATAATGACATTTTGAAGTTGAGAACTTCTGATGTTAAATATCATTTTAATCTTTTGGTACTGATTGTTGTGTCTCAGGCTCTGATTTGAGAACTGATCCTTATTCCACACACCTCACTGAATAAATAGGTGCAGGGGACCCATATGTGGCAAATGTTTTTCTCTAGCATGTCCTTAATTAGATCTTCTCTTAATTACAACATCTCCCATAGAAAACAGTTGCACTTGATGTAATTTCAGGGGACTGCTGTGACTAGATCCACTTTTGCAAGTAGTGCAGCCCAGTAAGAGCAAAACAGGTGGTGGGCTTTGACATTGAAAGGGTTTTACTTCAAATTATGACCTCGTCCTGTGTCTTACACCCATCAGCAGTGTGCTTCCAGATAATATTTTCTAGAGTGTGTCTTCTAGCACGATTTCACTTGAAGAAAACCCAGTTCACATGCTCCAAGAGACTGCCCAGTGAAGTTGTAACCAAATGAGAGGTGGTTACCTAAGCATGGTGAGTGAAAACAGCCAAGAACATTCAGGTTCCATGTTTATAAGAATATTTGGGATGTTTGAGAAAAGAGTCCTCTTTGAAAGGCTGGTCTCTGGGCCCTGCTATGTTTGGAGAAGCTGCAACCCAGCCTTTTAAAGGTCTTCTCTCTCCTACATGTCACAGGGAAGTTGGGGAGCTCATTACTCACATGCTTTTGGGGCATGACAGATTCTTGGTCGTTGTCTCTGCTTTCAAGTCCTTATCAACAAGTAATACACACTGGGGAAAGCATCCTACTTTTCTTTCCTTTCAAAGCTCTAATACCTCTACCTGGATCATTTTTTTTCTATGGATGAGGTGATCCACAGTACCAGTGTGGAGGGCATCCCCAGTGACTTCCAAGGAGAGTCTCACTCCCGCACCCTGACCGTGTTTTTAAACTTCAGATCTAAATCTGGACTTTACCACTACTCACTCCATGTTGAACTTGCAACATTTCAGAGGAAGTTCAAGAGTGAACTCAAATATGACAGTGGATGCATCAGTGTCGGTCAGGTTTGAACCACCTTACAGAGCAAACTTTGTTGTCCTCCACACCATAAACTTTCCCTGTGCATTTGGCTATGACAATAGTTGTCTAATTAGTGCTGTACCAGCATCTGTGAATTTAACCTGAATACTATAAATTTGATGAACAGGTGGAAGTAATACTGCTCTATTACTAAGTAGCTGACCCACAGGTAATTAAGTAACTTGTCAAAGTAACAAGAATCCTTTATCACCTGAAATTCATTTCAGTAAGAAAAACATACCTGTCTCTTTAAGGACTCTCTTTTCATTTTTCCATGAAGAATTCATAAATAAATAGGTAAATAAATTCCAGTTCTTTCACTGTTTAGCCCCAGCTTTACTAGAGCATCAGTTGCTGCATATTTACTTTAAATAAGAAGACCTGTAATCCACATGCAAAATCATTGTTCAGCTAATGAGTTTACAGCTGCAAAGCCCAACATACATCTGCCTTTTACCATCGCTGCATGATGTCTGCTCAGATTTGAAGGGGAGGAGGTAGAAATATGGTAACTGGTAAATGTAACACTCAGGCAACTTGTATATTCATCTACAAAGGCAGTTAGAGGCAAATAAAAATTTATAAAATTAAAGGATGGATATTCTAGCTAGACATTTTATTACTAAAAGTAATTACCTTCCACCTCTGTTTCCCCCACTTCCCCCAGTCTGTGCTCACTGTTTAAAATAGATTGATGGAATGGTTAAGAATTCTCTCTGAGCTCCAGTGAGATTATATCAATTATCTAGAAGTGCTAAAATTTTGGCAGGGACATAATCCACCTTCCCACTTTGAAGACAATCTGGAGATTAATACAAACATGCATTAAGGAAAGAAATTCAGGCAGGGTAAAGCTAGTGTGACAAAATGAACACTTGTACTCCACTATTGCAGCATGAGGAGAAGGGAATTAGCTGTCAGATGATAAACAGGATGAATTGCCTGCTTGTCATATCAAAAGCTTTTAGCTTTAATCTGGAGACAATGGATATATATTGCAAGTTTTACAGTGATAAAGTTGAATTTTGGCTCATAGTGATGACTTTAAAATTGAAGTGTCCTGCCCTTTGGTAGAAGAATTACTGAACACTTACTAATACTTTAAGTTGTTTATTTTCTATAAACTATGCAGACAGGGAACATATCCCAGTAATCTAGAAGTGGGAGGGTGTTATCTTCACCAGACTATGAGTCTTTATAAAACACTGTAAGTAAAGACACACATAAATATTAATTGGCATGATATTTGTAATAACAAATACTAGATTGTAAAGACAGAGATAAACTTATCATTAGATATGTTAAGAATGTATTCAACACCAGGAAATTAGGTCATAAATACATGATCTCTGCAAAAACAACCGTTGAGATTTAAGACTGCTGTTGATCACCATTAGTTCATTACCATCTTCTTAACTGAGTCACAGTAACAGATCAAATGATTGCTTCTAATCTATTCCAGTGTGGTCAGTCAGCTTAATAGACCTTTAAATCAGAGAGGCTGGTGATTTAAACCAGTGTATCTGACATTCCACTGAAGCAGACTAAGAATATTTGTACATTATGTTACCACGGTTCAGCTCTGGGAATGGTAACAAACAGCTTTAGAGCAATAATGCACAACTAGACAAAAACTCCATAAGCTGCTCTATCTTGGTTTACAAAAGTCGGAATTTCTGTGTCCATCCTTGGGCTGGTCATTAAAAATCATATTAGAAAGGATATTTATGAATATAATTTGATTAGAGAAACATTATCATAACTCTGAAAAGCAAATCTGGCCTCTCTGGGCTGTCATATATATAATTATGGAGGTGAGACAAACATAAATATTTAGTAATTGACTCAGATTATTTTTCCTAAGTACATTTCTGATTTATTTTATTTCTGTAGTCTTGGCAAACCTCCTGATCATTTACCTTACAACAGAAACAAGTCTTTGCTAACTTCTTAATGTGCCTTGCGACCATGAATCAATCTGTGATGGCCAAGAAGGATGAACCTTGGTATGCATGAACAATAGTATGGATTAGGGGCAAAGCAACACCTTGTTCACGGATGCTTATGTTATGCAGGCATGAGGGGGAAGGGTGAAAGGTTTACCCTGGAAACTCAAGGACTATGTGTTTCTCGACTGGGAATCAGTCTGTACTAAAGCACAGGGTGGTGGGAAGCAGCAGCTCCTCAGACCTGCAACCATGTGAATGGTGAAGGTGGTTTTAACTTCACTGGGGTGCTCAACGTCAGGGACACCAAGCCATGTCAGAGGAACCTGCTTCCTACGGTTGTCCTTATAAGAGTCTCAGCAGAGACGAGGAACTGTGAATGGGAACAATCTTCATCCTTTTCAGGGCAAAGTGATATGGATTATGAGATTAAAGTACCTTCTGCTGCTCCCAGGACCAGCTTCCATTGAAAGAAGGCTTAGGAAGCTGTAGCATTTCTGGTGATCGCTATTTCTCAATGCCATGTCTTGTGTAAGTAGTAGTAAATATGAGGCAAGTCCTAGCTGTCATCAAACTATCAAATATAAACAGAAACTGCAATAATAACACCTTTCTTTTTCTTTTCTTTTCTTTTAAATACTATTTTAAACACTCTATTTGGCTTTTTTCAAAAGTAAATCTTACTAGACTTGCTGGATACTCTTTGAGTATTTTCACAATTCCTTCTTGCTCCACGTCATTTGCTCCTGAAACATCCATGTACTTTTTTCTCCATTAGTACTTCTTTAATCCTTCACAAATGCATGCATGTCGTAGAAGAAATGCTTCAATAACACCTTTGTATTTGTTTTCAGAGAGAGCAGAATTAGAAGGCATATCATGCTCCATTCACATTGCTCCATAGTACAGTCCTGGCCACAGGTCACCTACTGGAACTTCAGTATTAGAGCTCGTTGCAAATCTTCAATCAGAACCATGCAGAAACACCAGTTTGCGATAAATTATAAAGCTTCTGTGGCTGGGTTTAGCTTCCAATAGAAAACCAATGAAATTTTCTTTTGGAAGCTGAATTTAATTGACAAAAAAGTCCCCCCAGTGAATTTTTTACAGTTTACAGGTAACCAAACATTCTAGTTAAGAGGCTACGTACATGCCTTGTAAAGAAAAGGGTAGCTGAAAGTACATTAGGTCTTCTGGTGCCTGGAGCGAAACGCGAAGCTGTGTGCAGAGGTGGGCGTTGCTGTACAGCAGTGGTGTTGACTTTACCGATCCAAGGACAAAGGTTGGACTACAGTATTCCATAAGGGACATGCAGATGTTCTCCTCCTGACTTATCAAATGAAAAAACTTCATATTGTAATATTATTTCTTTCATTGTTATCCCTCCTTTAGTAGGTGGGCTATTGTTCTTTCTTACAAAGAAAGTATGATTTTTGAAGTTTTTTTCATTTTCAATAATTCATCAATTACTTGAAAAATAAATGGTGTTTGTCAATATTCTTTTCAACTGATATGTTGATTAGGGTTAGAGAACCAATGTGTTTTGAGAAACTCTTAAAGGTAATTTTTGTGCTGAAATGAATCATATCTTTCCATTGAGACATTTACAAAAATTAAAAAAAAAATCAAAACAGCTTAAAATTATTTCCTTTAAATTTTCTTCTACCCTTTTCCACTCAGCTGGGTCTGATTTATTTGCTCAAATGGATAGCATTATTCCTTTGAAATACTAATTTTCTGCAATTTTGTTAAAGATTCTGTAAACTCTTGTCATAAATACAATCCATAATAATTTCATCAAGCAATAAAAGTTGGGTTACCAGAATCCATTTTTAAAACATTTTTTTCCTGAATGAACCAATGTTGTTGGTTCTTCCTTTGAAACAGAAATGTGCAGTGTAGCATTATTTCTTCATATTTTTTTATAAGGTAAGAAAGTAGATTATCTATTTTGATAGCAAATAAGTGTTTACATTCCTTAAAAAAAGTTTAGATAATTCAAACATTTTGATGGAAATAAACAGAGGGAAGTGAGCAAGTCCATTAAACTGATTTCATATCCCGATCTCATAATCTTATCTAAATTTTCCTGTAGCTATTTTACAGGAAACTTGCCACTGCTGGAGTATCTGTGGTAAGTACTTGATTAATATTGTGCTCAACCCCTTTGGAATATAAAACTACGGATCAATTATTTCACACTAGATTTAGTCTGTAGATATCAGAGAATTAATTTTAATCCTCAAGGGTTACATTTTTCCATCTTTTTCCTCGATACTTTTTCCTTTACTCACTTTTCTAAAAATCATTTTCTTAAAATGTATGAAGCAGATGGCAAGATAGTTGTTATTTGTTTCTTGTTCTAAAGTTACATAAACATTTAAAAACAAGTCTTCTTTGGTTGATTTTTAGCATTTTAAACTTGTCAGTCAAGATGGGCATCTCAGGAATCAAACCTACAACTCCCGAATCCAGCTCATACTGTCCCCAAATTTACATTGAGATCATCTTGTTTAACAGGGATCTGGGTATAAGACTCCCAACTCTCTAAGATAAGAGTAGAGATAGAAGCAGAGCAGGAAATAGCAGACTACACAGCATATGGCTTTCTTTGCTGAGGAGTAAAGCAGTTATATCACTGAAAAGAACAACAGGTGATCCAGCAGAGATTAACTGCAGGAAATGCCAAAATAATGGTGAAAAAAGAAATATATATAAAAATGTAATGGCACGATTAGATTCCAAATTTCTGTTCTGACAGCTGTAATGGCTTACACTTGAAATTTCCTCATATGAAATATTAACTCATATTTACCATCATCATCTACTGGGTTATTTGCATGAATAAAAACTCATTTTAATATAAATTTTATTAATTATTTTAAGCCATTGACTCATGGCTTTGTCACTGGATAGAGATTATTGCAATCACCTCATCTCCTTTAGCAATGTAATCTAATGATGTGTTGCAGTCGGAAGTTTGATATAGCTCTGCTTCACTGAATATCTGTCTTCTAAGTCATAGATACTGCATAAAGGGAAATTCTATAGCAAAGTAGCAGCTGTTTTTAACAGGATAATGATTAGACATGAAACAGACATTAAAAATGTGCACAGATTGTAAAAATACAGTTCTTAAGCTTACAGAGAATTTTCCTATCAAAACTGCCTCTTTACATGTGTATAACTGTATAAAATAATTGTTTCCTGAGACAAAAATGGTGTTTGCTTTCCTTTCACAGTACTTTTGATAGATTGAATATTATTTGATTCCTTTAAGGAAAAGAGGAAAGACTAAGAGAAAACCTACAGATTGCAAATAAGGTGTTTGGTGGTCATTTTGCTTTAAGCTTCTGGTTGACAGGGTTCTTATTCTATATAAATTTTACAGTGAACCAGCAGGGATCCCATAAATATTATTTAACAGTGACAACTTAAGATCAAATTATAAAACCTGGATTCAAAATTATTTCAAGGGCCTGCCAGGCGTTTTTTTGTATTGTGCATATCAGGAATTATCTCATGGAAGCACAGAAGTAGATCAACAACTTTGCAAAATCATTGGTATGGAGTGGCCTCTGGCTGATTTTTCCCTAACAGCAAGATGGTTAGGCTCAAGAAATATTTCCAAGACATGTGTTGTTTACAACTAACAAGACTCCTCTGTTTTGCTGAGGTTCAAAATAATTCACTGACAAATATCAACACCACTTTATGCATACAGTTCTTCAAAACAGAAGAGCAGAGGTGCCAGTCCTCCTTGTGTTTCTGACAGTCTTAAAATGGTCATTCCTTTTTTCTTGCCTATTGAGACTGAAAACTCTTTCAGAAGGGGTGTTTACCTGCAGCACATATGTATGATCAAACTGTGGGTTCGACAGGCATCTACACATAGTTCCATCATGAGAAAAATATACTGTTAATGCTGTTGTATATCTAGCTAGAGAGCCAAAGCAAGAACTGTTCAGATCTGTCACTGAAAATTGTTAAGGAAAGTTGAAAAAACACCTACATATTTCCCCAAATAGAAAAGCACTAAATAGTTATTGTTAATAATAAGAAGGTTCTACAAGTTTCAAGCATTACAAAGCTGGATGAGTAGAAGAAAATAAGCCATTAAAAATGGTAATTGCTTGTATCTCTTTTAGGTTGACATTAATCTGACAACTCCAATGTTATTCTCCATCAGGCGAGTAGAGTAATTAGATCTCATACCTGCCCCCTCAAACTCGATGCATATTACAGTGCATATTAGATTCACTAACACTGGAATGGATTGATGTAGATTTTAGTGGGGATGGTGGGAAGAGAAAAATACTTGAGGAGATTAGGTCATAAATCACATATTGTAGCATTCATTCAACTTGATATTCCCTTGTTAGGGTGCAGGTCAACTGTGTCTTTACAACTGTATGTTATCTGATCTGTCAGCTAATTCAATTCCAAACTTCATTTGAATGAAACAGTCTTCAGATGTTGTTTTCCTTGCATCCTGCTGTCCACATTCACTCATCTTATTGTGACACAATTATGGTACTGGGGGAGGGAAAAGGGGGAATATATCATCCTCCAATTCAAGTTTTTAAATGAACCCCGTTTGCCTTACCCAGCAACTGTCATTAAGGCACCTTGGAGCTTTTCAGGTGTTTGTAGAGAAAAGACTGTGTTTGGGAGTGGGAGACAGGACAAGGAAAAAATAATAAATTCTCATGTCAATTCCTTTTTCTAGGTCCCTTTCTATGAACCGCTCAAAGAGGAGGGGAAAAGAGATGGCTTTCCACTCAGTTGCTGGAGAAACAGTTTAGAAAAGTCCCAGTTTCAAATGTGTTCACAGGGCAAGACGTCAAGCCAGCAGCTTGCCTCATGGGTAGTGTTAGAGGGTAGGAGAAAGCCTCCAACCCTATTAGTTCCAATTTAAATCCTCACAGGTTTTATTTTAGGCCATCAGTGGATAAAAACAAATAATCCGAACAGCAACTAGAAATTTTTTGAGGAAACTTGCAATTAAATTGAGTTTAATGATCTTCTTTTAGTCAAGGAGCAAAAAGAGGAGATCTCAGAGAGTCTTCTGAAATTCACTTCTTGGAGCCTGTGGGAAACACGAAGTGCTGAAGGCAACTATTAGCTAGGTTGGGAGCACATCATGACTCCTGGCAGTCCTTGACAGAAACTTCAGGTTTCTTTCAGCTCTTTTTTTTTTTTTTTTTTTTAATTTGAGACATCCAGTCTAACTCAATGTTTTACAGTCCCTGAGCTCTGTGGGACAAGGAAAGACAGTTTGTTCTGTTGGTTCTCCACCTTCTGCAACACCATCTAAATGTTTTAGCTACAGCAACAAAGTGAAGATGTAGCAGAAGTCACATCATTCACCCAGACGACTACAGAGCTTTCTCCTCTTTGTAGGTGAGTATGTGAGCTCACATATCCATATAGCCCAGGAAGCTTCTGCCTCAAAATACCTTTCTTCCCTTTAAAAAGCCAAACAGTTGAATTATGAGAGTTATATTTAAGGCTCCAGTTTCCTGGAAGGATAGATTTTCTTTTTTGATGGCTGCCTAATTAGCATGCTTTAAATTTAGATGGCTTGAATTAATTGCAGCAAGAATTTCTTGAGAGAATTGGTGTTAAAATGAAGTGCACTAAATAGTGAGGTTTTCAGGGGAATGCTGGAGGTGTTCCACCAAGCCCTTCACACATCTCTGTGACAGAAGGAGTGTAATATATTATTTTCTTATTAATTTCCCATTTAAGAAAGTCTTATGAATAATAGTACTGTGGAACAAAAATAGCTAAATATAGCAGATATTTTTTTTCTTGCTGCTTTCTGTGGCTGCTAGCTACCAGATGAAAAAGAAAAGCTGTAGTGTATTTGTTTCCTGGGCAGTGCAATGGGAAGTGAAGTTATCCCCAGTTGGCAGAGAGAGGTATTTTGATCAATTCTGAGAGCTCAGAAATGATCCCTGGGAAGCAGATTCATCCTTTCTACAGAAGAAATGGCAGGGAGCAATTTGGCCATTCTGGGCAGTTCTACTGTTAACAAACTGAAGAGATATTTAAAGGAAGTGAATCAGACTTCAGGACTGAATAAAATGTCTTGTGCAGATATTTGTCTTTTATACTGCTGATGAGCATCCACATGGTGCAGTTCAGTGCTGGAAGTGAAGTGAGATGAGTCCGGGAGTATATATGCCACAGATTACATTTCCCATGCCAAAGAGCACTTCAAGCACTTGGAACTGGAGTCCTGAGTTGGTTCCTTCAAAGGCAGATGCTTTAAGAGAGGAGATCCATCCCCCTCTCTTTGAGCATTTGTCATAACCGCTGCTGTATTAAAAGTCTGCACAGTCCGTTTTGAAAAAGGAGTTCCTTCCTAAAATTAGGAAAAGGGACTGTGGGGATGCTGGGCTGGAAAAGATGTGATGGAGAGGCTGGGACGTAAGAGAAAAAAAAATAAGGAGCAAGCAAAGGAAGATCGAAAGCTGCTGAAGTGAAAGAAAAGAAGATTAAGAGAGTCTAATACCAAGTGTCCAGTATACCCAGGGTTAGCCCTATAGGCAGCTGCTCTATAAATAAAACATAACTATTAAAATGGGAACCTTGTGGTTTTTAAAGGTAGATGAGCCAAAAAGGTTTCACCTTCTGTCTGGCTCTGCAGGAGCCACGCTGCGCTTATCTAAGACTTGGAGGTCACTCTTCGTATAGTTTTCATGCTGCAGTGTTATTGAAAAGCTTTCCTGGCCATATCAGCATTTTCGTCTCTAAAGAAAACATTAGGAGTATTAGCAGAGTAGCCAGTGTCTAACTTGTTCAGAAAAATACGAATTGGTCCTTTAGTAATTCATTATCTGATTTATAATGCATGGTAAAAGGATAGGAACTCCAGGAAGATGCTGGGGCTTCCCAGCATCGCAGCCTTCATCTACCGTTGTTGGAAGTAATGAAGGATAATAAAACAAATCTTACTGTAAATAATAAATAACCTCATCATCGTATATTTAAAAACAGAAAGCATGAAAGGGAAAATTCCCAACAGCTGAAAAGCTTTAATAGTTCTTCTTAGTGCTTGTGGCACCAGTTGTTGACTTCTGTTGGAAGGAGCCTGGTTAGTATAGATTCATTTATAGAAACAAACAAATCAAAACAAGGAGAAAAAAGACAAAAAAAAAAAAAGAAACAAGTAAAACAAAAGAAAAGAAAAGTTGTCAAAAGAAAAGGCTAAGGACTGAAGTAATAAAACATTCATTTGATGAGGGACAGTGATTCATAGCATGCAGGAGCCTCAAGGGAATACAAGGGCACAGAGGAAGGAAAACTGCAAGCAAACAGGCAGAATGAGAAGAAAAATAAAAGTATTTCATAATAGTTAGAAATGTTTTTGCAGCTGGAGCGCAAAACTAGGGTCTTAGCCACTTGTCACCATGGAAGATTTGTCCTTTTTCACAGGAAAGCGTTTATTCTCTAGGTGTTTCTTGCAGGAGTGGGTAGGGTAAGGAAGTATACGTGCAAAGCTAAGTTGCCCCAGAATTTTCCAGGGGGAAAATTACTCTGTCATTCCCTTCCTGCCCTCCCGCACTCCCTATCAGTAGAGCTGTGATGTTAAAATAGCTGCCGTGCTTTGTTCCACTGGGGCTTCCCTTCGCTGGGTGGGTGCTTGATGTATTCCACAAAGAGATCTGGGAAATCTTGGGCCAAGCAAGAGAGTTTGCAGCAGCTGAGTAGACCAAGGTCTCAGAACACGTAGCCCACACCCCAATTTCTTAGTTGAGACCATTTCCACCTTGGTGTGTTTAGTAACCTGGGTGTCTTTAGCTGCCACGAATCAGGCTTCTGGTTCCAGAGCTTGCTCCCAAACTTGATGGAGATCCGCAAGCGTGTCCTGAGGAAGATGTGTTGAAACACAGGGCCCCAACAGGCAACCTCAGAACATTTTGTGGTGCCAATTTTAAATGTCACTGCCTCCAGCTGTGCTTTGTGCAGGGATAATCCCACCCCAGCAGAGTCAGCAGGGCAAGTGTGCAGTCATTTTACCTGGCAACAGTCTCTTAATCCATTAATCAGAAAAATGCTGTTCAAAGTGTGGTGCAGGACAGGTTGCCGACAGGGTATGCTCATGTTCTGAGCCAAGGCTCTTCTACACAGCATGAACCTTCTATAAGGATTATGAAGGTAATAGCAGTTTAATCAGTAAAAAAAGATTTTTCGCAGGTTTTGTTTAGATACCACAGGCCCTTCCTTTTAGGAAACTCAGCATCAGTCACTTGGCCAGATTTAAAAGCAAACATTATAAGGTAGATTTCTGAAGTTATTTTGAGATCCAGAAGCCCTCTCTTTCAAGTGAAATCCATGTGTGTGATATGCCGTACCTTTGAAAATGTGGGCCATTACACCCAAACAGCATTTCTCCTGCCCTGGTTTCAGAATGCCCATATGGAATGAGCGAAAGAGCTTTACTGCGTTTGCAACCTCCTGCCCCCCCTCCCCACCCCAGGAAACTCTAGGGACTAGTGAAGTGGTCATTATTTTTTCATGATACCTTCCTCATTGCCTAATTAGCAGTCCTAGTAAGAAGTGGTTCAGTACTTCACTGAAGGAAATAATATATCAGTTCTTGTTTAATTACAACTGAACTACTGCCACACACAGCATTATAAGATATAACCTCCCTGGAATAAAAAAAAAAAGGATCAGATGTAAGATTCTCTTTGGCCTCTATTTATTAGCTTTGGTTCAGCAATATCTCAAAGGGAAATGGGCTCATCACTCAGGGGGCTTATCAGCTCTGTACTGAAGTTTGCAGAAGGCTTAGTGTGAACTGTTGTATAGCAATGACAGTTGTTATTTCCAAATAGCCATCAACATCATACGTGTTACAACAAGTCATCGCTTACATGGAACAGCTTCTTATTGTTTTGCAGCTGACTTAAAGTGCCATAGAAAACTTCTCTTGCACCGATTATTCAAGAAGACAAGTACGTCTTTGACAAAATATAAGCAGATAGCAAACCAGGATTGTCTTGAACCAAACCTATTTTCAGTTGTGGAAGAATCTGGTGTTCTTCCTTATTCCAGTCATCTTTTTCTCCATGATGTGCTCTACCTGCTTGTTCCTAGCTGGAAGAAAGCTGATAAGACGTGAGTGCCCTGTGCTAGCAAAAAGCCAGGGATCACTGGGCCGCCAGCCTGGGCACCAATGGTGGAATTCAGCTGGGGACATGCACACCAGAACGTCAGTGTCTAGAGCCCCATCACAGTCACCAGAAACCCCGTCAATACACCCAAGTTTTGTTCTGGGAGCTACCCAGGTCCCCTGAAAGCAGACATGATCTTTGGTATCAAAGTCACTGAGCTAGGTGTTAAGATCTACTTTTAGTTGTCTAACAACATGAGGTAATTTCCACTCCAGTTCCTGTTTATGTCCTCTGTCAGTAATCTTACCAAAATTGTTTGTCTTCCTGGTACCCAGGGAGTAGTATGGGAAGCAATCCAAAGAGCTACGCATATGCCTAATATATATTTGTATAAACAGATTAACTAGCTTTGCTCATGGCCTTCAGCTTTTGAGAAGAGGTTAAATCCCCCTGATCACCAGATAAGTCTTGGATTACAAATCAGGCTGTGGAACAAAGTATCTTATACCTAAGACCCTAAGTAAAATACCTGGAAAAAAAACCAAAACATACTTAAAGGATTGACGGGTTCTTCTCTGTGAATCTAAAGGCCACACCTGAGCTGTGGATCTGTGCAGAAGTCTGATCAATCTCAGTGCCTAAGTGGGATCGAATGGACTGTTGGGTTGCCCCAACCCACAGGGCAAAAAGTGTATTCCTACACTCTTTAATCTGCCGAGGTGTTTTCTGGATTAGTCAAGGTAATGGTATACACCACCAGTATTCAATTTTCCACTGTGATTATAAAAGTTACCACCCAAACTAACTGTATCAGCAGTTTTCCATTGTGCTTTATTAACATTGTGTATTTTAATGGCTGGTTCTGCTAATGAGATTTGGAAGTTTTATATTAAGGGCACACAGAACAGAAATCATTAACTAGAAGCAGGAGTTTTTTCTGACATTCATAAAATTACATGCTAATAAAATAGGAATATGATTTCAGTAGCTGCTAATACAAATTGATTTCCATATTAATGATCCCAGAGTTTTATTCTGGGAACAAAAGTTAAGAGTCGGAGTACCTATACTGACAAGAAAGCACGAATCACTGGTATTCCTGCTGGAAGACAGGAGAAAAAAAGGGCAGTGGTCCATGATGGCGACCTCACCTTTCCACATGTTCATCCACTTTCTTACATTTTACACTTTGTTCAATCAATATCACCTCATGCAAGGAGGCAAAACTGAAATTCTGCTCACTGCTTGTGGCCATTAGCCTCACAAGTGCTTTTCTGAAAGAGTGAAGGAGGTAATACCGATGTGCTGGCCTCTTCCTTAAAGAGGAGACTGACCTACTATGCAGCTTCATGATGTATCTGTTACACGACTTATTTCACTGTTTAACATGGGAAACTGGTTGAGGTTGGTATATGTTTCTGAAACATTACCATAATCGGATACTGGCATAAGTCCTTTCATGTAGATAAAACAGGTACTTGAATAATTTCTGACGGGAATATTGTCACCAGAAATTGTTGATTCAGTTAAATCAAAATGTTTTGAGGGAGTATGTTGGATTTGTCAATAATTTTGATCAGAATTTATTTAAGTATATTAATTAACAAAGGAATTTAATAGTTAAGTATGTATCAGGGCCTCAAACTTCTACTTTTTGTTCATGTTTAGAAATTCCAGGTTTTAGACAATATTAACTATATAAGTGAGCTTCAAATTTTCCAGCTTCTGAAAAGAAAATATTTCTAATCATTCCCAAGATATGTTCTGATACATTTTTTATCAATTCACTAGTCAAGGCTACATCCTTGTGGCCCAAGTGCCTCCTACCAGATATCTGAGATGCCTAAATTAGGTGTACGTCTGACTGCTCTGTCTCTGTAGTCAATGGAGAAATACAGGTTCCATAGGAGAGCTTTTCAAGTTTTAGGACAGCTGTGTTGGAAATGGGACTAGACTTTGACCCAAGGGTTAAAAGGTAGGACAGATGAATCTGTGCAAGTATATTGAAGGCTATGGCATTCTGTTCTGTGCTTAGCCAAAGTATCTGTTTGTCTTTAAAGGTGCACCAGGGCTTATGACCAGTTTTCTCATAAGAGAAACTATTTATAAACATATATTTCCCCAAACTTTCATTTGGACTAGACAGTAATCCTTACAGTCAAAGATATGTACCAGCAAGCGTATTCACTTGAAAAAAAAAAAAAAAAAGATGAATGGTTTATTTTGCTAACATTAAAAGCTTTTAAGTCCAAGTCACTTCCTTTCTGGTCATTGTTAGAGCAATTGGGACTGGGTAACCTTGATGGCTCTTCTGTGCCTATGAATGATCTTTTCCTCTGGAGCTGGAGACTTCTGAGCTTTCTTCCTCCTTAATGCTGGTCTATATGATGACTGGGGTGACATGATGGCTTAAGGGATGCGATTCAGGAAGCTTTGGTCAAAGAACTGACTGTGCTGAAGATTTGCATGAAGTACTGTTTTGCATGTTTCCTCTGTCTGAGACCACACTTATCAAAAGGCTGAAATACTTTTCCTTTCCCTGCTTTTCCCCTCTCTCACCTGTTTGGATTTGATTGCTTTTAGGAATAAAGTCTGCTTTTTAGTACGTGGCCCAAAAATCAGTAGGCTCCTTAGACACAAAACAATAACATGTTTTAAAATGACCATAATATTAAAACAAAACAAAACAAAACAAAACACCTCACATGCTGTGAATTATATATACACAGGCTATTAAGAGTTTGGTAAGGAAATGTCTCCCTCACATCCTGAAGATACTATTTTATCATGGTTTTGCGGTTCTGTGATGTCTTAGTGCCCTGAGAACTATGCTACCACCAGCAGTCCGCTATTTCCTTGAATCTACTTCCATCTGTTGGCAAATGTGTAGATTGCACTTGGGAAAACTGAAATCTCATAAGACAAATATTTGGTTTGGGTTTCCTGAGAAAATAAACAAAGAGTAGAAATCCTGAACACCTGGCTAGTTTCAGATTTTTCTCGTAACATGTTAAATGTCTTTATGGTAAACTCTTAAATCTTTTTAAATTCTTTATTTAACCTTTAAAACAAAACAAGCAAACTGTCATACAGGTTCCCCATGCATAAGAAGGTCTTGCACAATTAAAAGTTGCCTTTTTTTTTTTTTTTCCTCTAAGTACATCTGCTGGTCTAGTAAAAAGCTATTATCCCATTCCAAAAGCCTTGCACCCCTTATTTCTTAAAACCACCACAGCTGTACAGCAATCCTGCTGTAAGCTGTTGTACAGCTGTTATACAACATTCCTGTCTGCTGGCTCAGAGTTTTAGGCAAGAAGCTTTCATTTCTTAAAACAAACATACCTTATGTATAGGTTTATGGATATTACTATATCAAAGTATACTGTATATTTTTCATATTTTGGTGCCAGTCAATCAAAAAATAAATTTGACTTCATATTAAACATCTTGCAATGATTAACATGCTCTGATGAAGCAAACTAAAGAATAATTGATAATCCAGCTGTTGGCATCAACACTGTTGGTTCAGCACCAGTTTATCTTGTAATGCTGCCTTCTTTAGGAAGACAACTTGTCGTGCACAGTTGTTCCATAATGCCGAGCAACGGTAGTGTTTGAGGCTTGAATGAAACTCCAGGCTTTTCACTGTGATACTTTTTATACTTTTGGAGACTATATTTACACACTTTCCAGGAGTCCAGGTCAGACCTCAGACTCTTCATTCCACCTTTATCTGTTTTAGTGCTGCTTTTGCTGTTGGCAGTTATATTCTCTCTGAGCTTTGCCATCTCTTGCCTTATTGTGATGCCTTCTTTGTCTGTTTAGTCTCTAAAATATCTTTTTCCCTTGATATTCCTCCTCTCGTTCTCCATAAATCTTCCCTAAGACTGTATGGAAATACCCCTTCTTTTTAACTTTTGCAACTTCCTGTAGGTGATATCATATCCCACCATGATCTTTATGGCAAAAAACTTTCCCCAAAAATCTATTTTTCCCATTCTGAGTCTGCTTACAAATAGGACATCAACTCTTCTGTTTGATTTCAGCCTAAATACAACACACTGTACACACTGACCTTCTTCAGTCTTCTCCTAACCTATCTTCATCCTCAGTAACCACAGACAACACCAAGGGATATCTCTCACCCAGGGCACACAAGGCTTGTGGGGCCTTGGGCAGATGCCAAAGGCTCTCTTCATCTATCGCAGGGCTACAGGTCAAGATATGCTTTAGTTAGCAGGGTCCTTTTCTTCCTATGTTCTCATTTATTTCCTGGCTATTCAACCTTAACCACTTCTACAGTGACACATGATCCCGTTTTGGTCCTTCACTCTTGTATATATAGAAGCAAACCATTCTCAAAATACTGTTGTTTCCTTGCCTGCAGTACTTCAGGGCTAGACATTTTCTTCTTATTCTCAATATTTCTAAAGCTCTCTTGCCCCCATCTTTGAAAAGACAGTCCGTGTCATAACTGAGGTGGGAAAAATGAAGCAAAAAGAAAAACAGGTAAGCGAAATTTAAGAAGTTCACCCACAGAGAGAGAGAGGAAGACACAATATTAATGATTTTAATAATCATGTTTGTTTTGAATTCCTGCTCTGCCATACTGAGTTTCAAACATTTCAAGATCTACCTGAGATTTGCTGCTAAAAGATAGCAACCTTCTTGCCATGGCTAGGTGGAACAATCCAGGAAAACTCCTTCAGAGGGGAGCTGACGGTTACCTGCAGTTAGATGTCTGTCTCAATCTATGGACTAATTCTTTACCCATCTGTTACACAATACCATGGAAGAACAAATATTGCATTCTGCTTTTAAAGCTATTTTCCTTTATACACAAGGAAGAAGATAACGTCAGAGATGGATATGTGCGTTTGACTAGTGCTGCGAATTTTCTTCAAATTTCATCAAGTACTAAGACATTTTGTGCTTCCCATGAAAAAAACCAAAACATTACTTGCTGTCCAATTCAAGAAACGTAAAATATGATCATTCTGAAACATAGCACGCAACATTTTGTGTCATCAGACTTGCAAATAGACTGTGATTTAGAAAACAAACAAACAGAATACTTTGGTGTATTTCCAAATTTTCTTGGAAAGATGAGAACAGTGATCTCTGGATCACATTTCAAATTATTTTCCTTACTGAATTATTATGTAATTTTTGTTTAGAGATGATTGGTTGTTGTCTGGTGATGCTAATTATTTTACTCTTTTCGAGAAAAAAAAATATACTAAAAGCTGAGAGTTGTTGCTTTTATTTTGTGTTTTTCTGAGATTAAGGAGAATCTTAAAAAAAACCCACAAAAACAAAAAACAAGGTTTTTTGTAGGATTCTGAGATTGCATCTGCTCTAATTATGATTTAATTGCCACTGATGACTGCCAGCTGTCCAATGTGAAAGAAAACTATTAGCAGGTCTGCCAGAAGAAAAGAAAGTTCTTTTCTGTGAAATGATGAGATTCAAATTTACAGAATTTGCTTTTGCACTTCACCAAAGAGAACAGATACATCTCATGCCTACCTGAACTGGTTCGATTCCATCTGATCAGAAACAGTGACTTAAATCTCAATCTTTTTCCTTTATAAGAATGCTCTGAGGAATTTTGTTGCAAGGATAACTTCTGATTTTGACAACACTGACTTTTCCACTGATGGATGTTTTGGGAGTTATATTGACGCTGTATGAATGAATATAGCTGAAATTAACTGGCATCACCAGTATTGATAACCTCAGAGGACTCACCACAAAATGATTGCTGTATTCTGACCTTTGAGAAGATTTCGGGAGGCCAGGGCTCAATCCCAGGATAAAATGCAGTAGGAGAAGATTGAAGCTGTGTGGACTGTGATAACGCTGTTATTTCCAAAGTTTTCAATCTCTTCAACTGGAACTCTTAGACACTTCAGATTAAATGATCTGTAAATGCCCAGTGGCAGAGTGGTCCAAACCTTAATCTGTCTTTTGAATCCACAGCTAGTGAATACGGCTGATAGCTAGCACACAGGAGACACCAGCTCTAAAACATTTGGTTTTTATCTCGGACTCTTTTTATTCCCCAGAGTTCTATGTTCTCAATATGTTTTACCCTATGTATGTAAGCTTTACAGACAAAATATAACCTCCCTTGTCTGTCTGCTTACATTCCTGGTCCAAATTATTAGCAGACCTTACAACCAGAGAAGCAATGTTGCTAAACAGACCCAGATGGAGTCTTCTTAGAGTCAAAAGTTTATAGGTATGGAGAGCTGTTATTTATCATATCTGAGCAATGGTTTAAAGAAGGCAGGGGAATGTAGGTAATCAAAAGATAAGAAGGATAAAGAGTTCAGGCTGACCTCGGTGCATCTTACTATTGAAGACACATTATGAGGAAAAATGAGAGGCCATGAATTACAAAGAGGGGTTGGTGCTACTGCAGTACCATAAATGGAAAGAATGAACACATGATTCTGGTTTATGCAAAAAACTCCCCAAACCCTAGCTCAATCCCTTGTCCAATCTCTAAATCAAAGCCACCCTTCGTACCCAAGAAGTCGTCTCATTTTTTTCCCTCTCAACACAACAGCGTACCTTCTACCAGGGTAAGAGTTATTACCATTTTGAGAAGGGGGCCTTCAGAACCCGACTTCATTTCAACATTTTAGCAGAGTGAAGATCAGGACAGTTCCTTGGCAGTGATGGATGCAGACTCTAGCTTCAAGAACAGCCTCTGGCTTGTGGATCGCAGCAGTCCTCTCCACTTTCTCTGAGATCGTGAGAATGGAAAAGCAATTTTTTTTATCCCTTATCTGCATGTTGGTTTGATTCTTTCACCTGCACCAATTTCTTACTTAAGGCCTAGAATAACCTATTCCCCTATTCCCTGGCCTGGAATAACCTGTTGCCCTATTCCCCAAACACTTAAAAATATGCCACATTTTTAAGTTTCTCATGTGTTTCCCTGTACTATGAATTGCTCTGAAGATTCCAACCTCTTTGCTTATATGTTGTGACAAACCCTCAGTAAAAACAGAGCCAAGACATGTGGAGGCCTCAGCTTAATTATCCTTGGATGTTATTGATGCATCACAGCTTTTGTCACAGACAAATGCATTTCGGTTTCCCCTTCAGCAACTCAACTCAGAGGATGCTGAGCTCACTTAGGTCCTTGTGCAGGTCCTCACTTGATGCTCTCAGCATCACTTACTCTGGTGCTTTCCGCAGAGCCGTCCATCTTTCTTTCTCTCCCTTCACCATCTTTCCCTACCAGGAGCTCCTAAGCTGGTCTGTGCTTGTGAGAACTCCTGTTCTTCATGACAAGGCCACTTTGCAGCAAAGGTCATAATTTTCTCACTCCTCACTAATGGTGTGTGTCTACACATATGCCCCGCAAAGCAGCAAAATCAAGAGACTGAAAAATATAAATTGACTTTTATATAAGTATTGGTTTTATAAAATAATTTACATAGTATTTATTTTTATATAAGCATTTATTTCTTAGAATTTTATTTCTTGCTAATGAAGTTCTTTTTCTCCACTTCTCTTTTTCATGCTTTCTGATTTTTCCTTTCTTCTTTTTTTACTGCAGTTAAAAATAAATACCTGAAAGCCCAAAAAGAACAAAAAATGGAATTGCGTTCTGGTTAAAACTTACTGTTCTTGTTTGAACACCACTGTTATTTCAATTAACTGTTTGAAATACAGTCATAGGAAGGGTTCAAAGTAGTGAAAATGTCCTTCCACCTCTCACTGAATTACATTTATTTCTTTGTGCTTTAAATTGTTAAATTACTTTATCTCAGCTCCTGAGTGATTTTACAGGTGATCTGTTAAAAACAATTTCAAGTGTGTCAAAGTGTTAAGATCACACTTCTGCTACGAAAGCAGAGACAGGCACGTACACGCTAAATGTGGGAATTACCACATGCTTTTACTTCAAATGGAAGTAGCCTTTTCATTCCCACCACTTCACCTGACATGACCATTATGTGCCTGGGGTCAAACCCAAACCCCACTTCATGTCCCTCCTCAAATTCAGAAGGGCTCTGTAAAGCTGATTCCCTCCTGCCACAAGAAGGAATGGCAACGGGCAGAAGAGAGGACTGCGAGTCTCTGTTAGTCTTTGCTCTTGGCAGAAAGTTCAAGCAGTTCATAGAAGCTCTTTGAGTAAAGAAATATATGAGTAAGTTCCCAGAAAAAGAGAAAACGGTCTGTGAAACGGGGCTATTCTTAACTAGTCATAGACGATGGGCCACAGAGAGATCCCACCCAGCGCAGTGGTCTCTGTCTCGGGACCTCCTTGGAGAATCTCACCGGCAGCTCCAGGAGACACAATGTATTGAAGCTCTGGAAAGTCAGAGTTCGGTTTTTACTGGTGATGAGGACAGTGTGGAATCTGAATGCAAAATGATGCTGGCAGACTGTTCAAGATTCATTTTTGCTCGTGTCGGAATCAGCCTCCTGTGGCACACAGAGCTTTTTTCCAGTCAACCTATAGCTTAGACCACCATAAGGAAATGACAACCACACACCCAGCATTGGCTATTTTCTGAAAGTTTAAAGCTGCCACCGACATATTTCAGTTGTATCTCCTTCACGTACAGGAGAGAGATATCTAAAAAAGTGCTCTTCCAGGAGCATGCCCTGAGGTTTGCAGAAGTGACAAGAGAAGTCCTCCTTTGACTTCAGTCCCCAAAGGTAGAAATGTAACTAAAAGCAGCAGCTGCTGCAGAAGCTGTCTATATTTTGTGCTATTATGGAGATTTTTGAAGCATATGGGATGAATTTATTTTTATGAAAACACTGTATCAGAAGCCCTGATAAATATGGCACAGCTAGAGCAGGATTTAATGTTCCTAGCAAATGCCTGAATTTTTTTTTTGAACTTGTAGGATGAAAAGATTTTCTGTGCCTGGGAAGTTGTGTGGGTGGCAGGACAGAACCAGATGTTTGCCAAACCCTCATTGATGTTTTTCCTCTATATTTGTATTAAAATAGGAGCTGAAACAGCACACAGTCTGAAAGTTTGGATGTGGAGCATCAACGGTTTTATGGATAAGTTGAGCAACACTTGTCTGGCATTATTATATCGTGAAGTTATGGAAACCTTTAATTAATTAAAGCCAATGGATTCTTTCAGGACCTCTGAAGCTTCAGAAGAGAACAACTTAGTAGCACTCTTGGAGCTCACTCTTCTCTTATCTTGTAAACATTACTACCCAGTGATGAAAAAATTAAAAAAAAAAAAATCAAATGAGATTTTTTATATGTGGGGATTTATTCCTTCTCTGTCTTTCAAAGATACTTTTTGAGAATTTGTTCTGTCTCCTAAACCTTCTCCTCCATGATCATCCCGAAAGGATTACTCTATATCCCACTGAGATCCATACGTAGCAGTGTGCAAAGTGTTAGAAATTTATCCTCTTCATTTTACTAGTTAGCTGTTAATATCTTTAAAGTTTTTCAAGGCAGTGTACATCATGGCCATGTGAAAAGCTCTGTCTACCACCACGAGAATCAAAACCTCATCTGCCTTTTCCTAATCAGTAGATTGTTAGAAGCCATAAGCAAGCCTTTTAGCTTGAATTTTTGGAGCAGGAGTTAGTAGAGGTTTAGACTTTCACATTATTCAACCCACCACCTTAATCTGCTGTAAGCAAAGGTTTGCTGTGACCTAGAGGTTAATTGGGTCTCCTGCTATATGAGTAAGTATGTCTGAGTGCCATGAATTGTAATGCTAATGAGCACAGTGCAACATGTCTATGGGTAGGAAAATTATTTTTTTTTATTGTAGGAATCACCAGGAGAAAGTGTATGGCCTGAATTACATGAGAAGTCAGTTGCCTTATACATGTGGTCTGTGAACTTAAGGGTTTGGGCTTTATTATGCATCTCGTAGTTAATTTTGAAAATGAATTCTGGTTTTCCTTTTTTCTGAAAGAGGAACCAGGTGTGTTAAAATGAGGCATGGCAAGTGACATAATCAGAGATGATACTAAGGTAAGAGTGGAATTTTGAATAATTAATTAATTTTGTTGTTGTTACAAAGTTTTAAATTACTAGGTGACCTGAATTTGGGGGGCGGGGGGGGTATGTTTTACTCTGAATAAAAAGTTTAATTTCAACTAGGGCCAGTGTTTCTTATTTCACTTTCAAACCTTATGAAATGAAATTAAAAATAGAAGTGCAATTTCTAAGGCAACATAATTTGAACTGATAATTAGAATATTTCACTTAAATACTCATCTGAAAGCAAAATTAAGGTTCTTTTTCAAATAAAAAAAAAACTTTTTGCTTGAAAAAATTCAGCAGAACAGATGTTTATTTCCTAAACATTTTGATCAACTAAAATATGCATTTCTATGCTTCTATTTTTTGGTAATCATGTTTTGGACAACCCCAAAAAGCGCCTGCTTTCAGCAATAAAACTTTTCCTAATTTGTGGACAGATGGTGGATTTCATGTGTGCTCTGTTCTATACCTTTCTTTTAAATGAGTTGGCTTTCGGTTTCTTCTCTTGCAGCCTTCAATAAGTAGTAATATTCATCTTAGATTTTTCCTCCTGTTCTGATTAAGGCAGAAGCCCTTAGGAAAGACCGTGGGTGTCAGAGTTCTGAGGGAAACACCTGCAGACTCGGATGAGACACGCAGCCACCCGCAGACAAAGCTGACACACGCACGGAAGGATTTTTCCTTCCCTTTTTAATCACAGCATCTTTTGCAGTGTCTTTTGCCACACTGGCTGTCCTCGTCTTTCATGTGCACCTTCCTTTATTTATAAGTTCAGAGATGAAAGCACCTGCCTTAGCGGTAGCCCTTGCTATTGTCTTCAATGTCATCAGGAGTAAATATTTCTTTGCACTTCAGTTCATTGCACAGACTAGTCAGATCTTCCATCCTGAAGTCATTAATAGGATCCTGGGTAGCTACAGGTTTGTAAAGAGAGGCACTATAATGCTTTATTAGAAAGTATCCAGGACCATGATGAATAACTCTAATTCCCACACAGGGCATTATTACATGAAATTGCACACCCAGCTTGGCCCAGGCGTTCATCCAGTCCCTCCAGCTGCAGCTGAACTTCACAGGATGCAGCAGGTATACAGGAATTTATCCTGATGCCTGTGGAGCGGAATTCAGGAGCACTCAGCATCCAAAGAGTTGAAAAATATTTTGAAAATCAGAAGAAAAAAAATTCTGCTGAAAAGCGAGACTAAGCAGAGACTCTATAAAATTCAGAATAACATTTTTAAAACACTTACGTAGTTGAAATAACTTTCTAAAGGTCCTTAAGATCTATATGCAGCATAAACCACCCAAAAGCTCCCCCAAAAATGCCTATTCTACCAATGTCAGTCTCCATAACATCTGTAAAGAAATGGAAAAGATACACCGAGTTGGCATCATCACAAGCCCTGGCCTATAGTCATCGTCAGAGTATGTCTGATACAGAGTGGGTGACAGGTACAACAAAAGGCAGCTGGGTTTTTTGTAGCTTTTAAGTGAATTTGGTTGGAAACAAGATCTGAAATCTGTATTCAGATGAAGAAGCTTTCCCTTCCCAAAATTACGCCTTACGCACTAACCTACAGGTTGCTGAAGCTCTCCAGCGTCTTCTATTCAAGTGGAACAAATGCCTTATGGTCAGAGAGTTAGCAAGAGGAAGTACAACCCTGATTTTCATTGACTTATCAACAAAAGGAGTCCCTGCGTTATGTGTTCACTTATTGATTAAACTGTCTTCAAAGAAAATACATGAAGATGACAGGCAGAAAAACTGGAACCCAGATCTCTCTCTGCCTACACTGGGGCTCCCGCTGCTGTTTTGAAGAAGATTCATGCAGTCACTCCTCATCACTCTTGCAAAGATAGACGTAGACCCCTTAATTAATTCCCTGAACACAAAGGTGAGATGCACAGCAAGAAAATCCCCAGAGCAGAGGCTGCTGAACGCAGAGAGGTTTATGTCAGTCGCTAGGAATTGTCAGATGTAGACCTGGCAGCTAGCTCAGGCATAGGCACCGCAGTCAGCCTGGGTCACAGCTTGAGAAACGACACCCACATTTGGGCATTTAAGCTGTTTGACCACAGACAACTGGAACCATTTATTATTATTTTTTAATAGGAAAACCTACTGCTTTTAAATACCTCACTGGGCTGGATGGAACTCCAGCATAGTTCCATTTGCCTTGGCAGCTGACTGCATTTTTTAATTGCCTTTGGCTGACTTCCAGTTCCTTGTCCTACAGGTGGTTTTTCTGAGAGCAATCCCTTCTGAGGAATGAGCAAATCCTTTAGATTTCTAAGGTACAGAAAAAACACCCTATAGGTTACTTGCAGAAGCTCAGCAAGTGTCAGTAGTTTTATGCCAAGCCTGATGAGGTGGTCCAGCTTTTCTGAAATGCTACTGGGGGGAGAACCCCACTCCCATGTGGCTTTTTAAGCATCTTGGTCAATCTTACACATTGCTCTTAATTAGCAGCCTAGCTGGTAGCTTTTGCTGAAATAGTTTTTTGCTCGATTGAGCTGCATTGGCTCAGAAATGGGGCCCCAGCAGAGGCAGGGAGGGAGGCAGTAAGAGGGGTATGATGGCAGAAAGCAGGGCTGTTCCTTTTAGGTCAGTCATGCTACTGGGAACAAACCAGATGAATAAAAATGAATTATGTCCAGGAATGTAGATAAACTTTTCTTTTCCTGGAAAATTTATAGTAACCCTATTCTTGATTTAAGAAGGAAAAGAATGGCAAAAGCTTTTATAAAGTATAACTCCTATAGCTTGTTCCTAGAGTTGGTTTTGGCTTTTAAGGAAATGCAAAGTGAAGCTGTAACCTTATATGTGTGACTGATGTAAGTTTGGTGAAAATTACTGAATAATGAGACATTTGGAAAAGCAGGACATAAAATTCATTAACGCTGGTGCAAGAGTAATGTTTTAAGAGGTATTTAGTCATATTTCCCCCCCTCGGGAGACATTTCTGGAGATGACACTTGCTCTGCTTCTTCCAGGTGAGGTTAAGACAAACATGGTGAAAAAAAATCACTTTAGTTTTAGAAAGATGACATGTTAACTCTGCCTCTCCTTTTGTGTGAGTAAACCTTCTATAATAATTTCAGCAACTAATCAGAAAGGGTCATACCTAACTTCAGCATGATGTGATGGCCAGCCAAACAGCAGATGTATTGAGTCTTCCATAGATTTTTAACAACCATATCAGCTAAACAGTGTTCCTAGTTTCCCCCAGCTTTCGTCTGTAGTCATTTAAAACTGTACGAAAAGAAGAGCCTCTGATTCTTCAGTGGTTTATATGTGAGTAAACCGCAGTGCCTGGGCTCATTAGAGAGAGATTTAGAGCAAGAGGAGGCCTTGATTTGTTAATTAGTAGTCAGGCATCAGGTAATGTTGGTGTCTTCCAGAGATTTCAGGCTATGCAGGCCACTGCAACTACTTTTAGCCCCAGGAACAATTTCATTCTCTTTTATTCTTTCTTTTTTTTAATCTTAGTTCCCAGAAAACAGGAAAGGCATAGCAGGTAGCCATCGTTGCTGCTCACCGTTGCAGAACCATATACATTAGAGCTGGAGCTGCAAGATAAGAGGCAGAGGATGCTCTCGGTGAGAAAAACAGCTCTGCCACAGCGCTAAACTTCCCTGAGCTGATGGGCGTGTTATGAGTATGCATTTATGCCTCCAGGAGCATGGCTCTCTTCCCTGCAGAAGAGCATAAATCGTCAGGTGCAAAAGTGCATTAAATAACCTGTGAGATTAGGCACTTTTTGCAAAATCTCTGCTCGTTGCCCGATGCTCACCGTGCTTCTTCCCACTAGATGGCACCGAGCATCTGCTGCATCGCTCTGCGGCCCCATCCCGCTCCTGATCCACAAAGGCTGGGCATCCACATAGACCCATTTTTACACCTAGCCCACAAATTCCCCATTCCCAAATGAACGCCAAACCAGCTCACTCCTTTTTCCCCACGCCCGCGCTCTCGGGGATGGTGACAGAGCATCCTCCAGGCTTCTCATCCCCTCCGGAGCTGATCCATAGAGCTCAGTACTTGATTGAGCCGAGCAGGCCCAGAAACAACACAGCTGCATTATCACACTGCTCGGAATAATATTTATTTGCTAATTGATTGCCTGAGTGCAACATCTTGTAGAGCTGGTGGGTTTGCTGGTCCCGAGCTAATTCCCCCGGCTCCCAGAGCTCCATGGCTCCTCACTAGTGGCAATCTCAGAGAGCCATTCGTCAGCTTTTGCTTGCAAAGAGATGTCCAGAAGTTGCACTTTATCTAAATCCCTTTCCAACTCTCAACAGGAGCCTACCTGCCGAGATTTCCAATTACACTTCATCTCCCTCACTTGCAAAGGAAAGTCTTTTGCTCTTTTCACCGGTAGCAATCACTGCAAGCCTGTCCCTGCTGTCTCAGTAGCGATGTGGAAATGCCATGTCTTTGAAGTTGTGCTCCCTCGTTAGGGAGTGCCTGTTTTGCAGACACTTCGTAAGACTGAGACTGGTCCAATAGGATTTTTTCCTTCTAAGTCCCCTAAGGGATAAAGGAGTGCTACTGATCCTGACCAAGTGAAGGGAATGGGAGTTTTGCCATTGAATATGAACAGGTATAATCGTTGCTGAGACTGTGGAAAAGGAAAAAAGGTTACAGCAAGACAGAACTGTGCAGATTCTTTCACCTCCTGATTTGCAAATCTGGCACTTGAAAACACAAAGTATGTATGCTCTGTGTACAAAACGTGGAAACATAGAAATCATAGAAGCATTTAGATTGGAAAAAAACGTAAACCTAACAATACCGAGTCCACCACTAAACCATGCCAGTGTTCATGGTGAGAGGAGTCCTAGGATGGTACTAAAGACAGAAATAAAATATTGTAGATGGAAAAGAAGGTAAAAGCATTCTAAGCAAGGGTAGATTTTTCCTCAGCTCAAAGTTTCGTACCACGTGACCACATATAATATGCTATAGAAACACTGGCTCCCAGTATTATACCTGCAAAAGAGGATGAAAGCACTTTATTTCAGAATGTGAATGGTCAGTGCTAAAGACAGGTGTCATGTGAGGATCAGTGACTAAAATGCATGAATAATGCTCCTTTTTCACAGGAAGGTAGACTCCATTCTGGGGATTTAGCTTATGGTACTAAGCTACATTTTTTGCTTAGAACCAGTTTTGCTTCCCTCACAACCCTCCAGCTACAACCACTGTAGACTGCTAATTATCACAGAAAATTCTAATTGGAACCAGCTTCTGTCAAGAAGAAAACTAGGGCTAATTTTGTACTGGATGAGTCCATTTATTTCACTAAAAAACCCTACTCATTATATCTGCTTGTTCATGTGAATCAGTATTTAGGAATTTCCTTCATGCAAAGTATTTAATGAGATTATTTTAATTTCACACCAACAATAAAAACCCAAACCCTGCCACCAGACAACAACAAAAAAAACCAAACACAAAACCTGATTTCACACGTCTCTTTCCCTCTTTTTTTTTTTTGAGCAAAACATCCTATTCTGTTCCTCAGAGGCTTTAGACTAGTCTGCTCATAACAATAGCTGGGTTCCTTCCAGTAGTGCATTAAGCAACATGACTGTACTGTCACATATTGTTTCTCTTTCATCCTCTTCCCCGAGGGGAAAGTAGCATATGCAATGGAGAGACTCATTTTGCTCAAGTATTCTGTACTAATTGGCTTTTCCTAAACAGTGAAGGCATCATGCCCAGGAATATCGCATTGCTGTAGACCAGCTGAGAAGTGACATGAAATACCTGAGGCCAGATCGTTCATCAAGAGGGGACAGAGTCTCGAGGCATTTTCAGTTTTTCACCTTTATTTCATGATGAAACTTTACATTAGTACAGTCAAAACCAAGCACAATGTTTTGATTACCTTTAAATTGTACCTCTTCCTTTATGGAATTTTTCTTAATACTCAAAGCCAAATCCGAGGTCCTTTCTGAAATGCAATTTCCATGCAACTGAATTTGTTACACATCACTTCTGTTCTATTATACTTGGCAGATGATTTTTGCTCACTTTTATCTCTAAATTCCTCAGTAGTTTTATAGACAGTGCTTGAAATGGTAATTCAGATGCTCTGAAATGAAGCTGGTAGGCAAATGTAAAGAGCTGGAATACTGTATCATTGTATACAGACCATTTCAACAACAATTCATGAGAATAAAAGCACAAAAGTGGGGTGTCAACAAAGTTCTTTTTGCAAAACAGCCAGTGCCTACAGATAAACACGATGATTCTGATCCAGTACTGTACTGTGTTGTATTTCTTCCTTCAATCTGCTCTTTTTAAACATTTCTGAGTTGGTTCCAGTGGTATTATGCCCTGAGTTATTACATAGATTTTACCTGTTAAATTGGTGAAATTTAATTCTCTTTTTCTTTCCCCTATCCCTTGGACTTCTCTATCACCTCGTGATGAAGTTTCTGGATTTGGCTCTGATCTTGGTTTGAAAAGCAAACATGCTTATTCTTTCTTTCTTCCTATTCAGATCAAAAAACGAAGCCTGTTTATCGACTTGCTCTTTCCAGCCAGGAATGAAATAATTTTTCAGCTGTGTAAAGTGATGGAACTTTCACCCATAATAGCTTGGAATGGCAGCATAAGAATTACATATCTAATGCCAACAGAGTGAACTCAAGGCCTCTTAGAAACATAAGTAAATTGAATTTTATTTTTCTAGTTTGAGAGTCTAGGCAAAACTCTTCCTGCTGAAGGAAAGGAGGCCAAAAAATTGCAAAAGAATAGGGATAAAAAGGCAGATTAAAAGCCTGGAGTATCTTCAGCAGCAAGACTGGTTTGCCACAGGTCCTTTATAGATAGTGCAGAAAATTGCTCAGTGGTCAGTTTGCTGCCCTATGATCTGTTGTCCTAAGACTCACACCTGTGACTCCTGATTTGAATTAAACCAGATGTGCCAGAAATACTGAAGGACCGGCTGGTTTAGCAAGAACAACACATCTGTCTGAAGTTATAAGGATCACTGCTGGGGTCTGTAGTAAAAGCAGACATCCTCCAGCTCTGCAACAACAGAAATTTTACTGGCAAGTTGGTAAGAGAAACACCAATTTCAAGATAATCTCCACACTGAAAAATCCAAAATAACTGCTCTTCTTTCATGTTTAGCATGTTTTTCCTATCCTGTAAGTTTTCTATTACATTATTTTACTTTTTCGTGGACAAAAAAATGCTATTGAAACCTTTCATTAACTAAAATATTTATTTTTTAAATGTTGAAAGAAACCTGTATCATTTATAATGTCATAAGTCAATTCATACCCTTAAATCTTACCCCTTAAAAAGGTCTTTAGCATATATTAATTACTACAGGTTGACCAAAAGAGGTGGTCAAAAGGTGTTGCACAACACCTGTGTGACAGGAGTGGCCTCTTTACTTTTACCAACTCCTTAAATCCTTTCTCCTCCCTTACAACATGTGAACATCAGCTTCCCAAGGGAGCCTTGGGAAATGTGCCCAGAGGCAAACAGACTATCAGCCATGGCAGTAACTCATCTGAAAGAGGAACTGAGGACCAATAGGACATCTCCTTCTGTCTGCCTAGATTGCATGTAACTTAGCGCTTAAGTTTCATGCAAAGGCATAGTTCATGCGTTTTTTTAAAAAAAAAAACAAACCAAAAACAGGCTTGAGGTTCGCCAGACTCAACAGAGACTTCTACATCTGTCTTAGCCACTCCACACTCCCAGTTTTAGTAAATGGAGACGTACTCAATGTAGCCAACGGAGACTAGATGTGATTCATTTCATTCTAAAGTAAAAGATAAAAATAGGTCAAATGAGTCATTCCCAGGATCTCTAGAAAGGAGTCTTGGGTGACTAACTCAGATCAAGACATCTACTTTATAGCTGTTTAATATTGGATGTGATTGTTCTTGCCCTGAATGGTTGTTATTACCCTCAAGGTAAGTAACCATCTGTATTTAAACATCTTTTTGTGCACTCTGCCACAGCCTTACACAGCAAGTTCCCAACTGCACCCCTGCAGTCTGCACACAGAAACCTGAAGCGTTGGCTCTAGGGAAGGAGGAAACACATCTGGGATCTTTATCCCTAGAAAGTTTGATGTCCCGACTTTGTGTGGGCTTATGGCAACACCTACAAGCCCAAGTCGTGGCCAGGGTTTCTATCACATTGCATTGGACACAGACAAAATAAAGGTCTGCTCTCTGAAGTAACTAGCATGAAATGCAGACAGAAAAGTGCTAGAGAGCCTGTAAGTGCAACAGCCATGGAGTAGAAGCTATACCAGGAATGCTCTTCGTTTCCACACCCACAGATGGTCACAGATCAAAACCAGACTGGCTTAGCTCTGTTGGGGGCATATCAATTAACCAAAGCTAGGAAATTAAATACAATCACTTGACACTTTTTTTCTGTAATGCAGAGTTATTTAAGTGATCAGGTAATAAAAAATCTTTGCCTTAAAGCAGTGTTCCTCTGTCATTTCACTCATGTCCCTCCAATGTTCTGCCTTCTTTGCACAAAATGATATTTCATTCCTCACAGCTATAAATGGAAAAATTGGGGTAAAATTTGTCATAGGAGAAAACATGGCGGTGTTCTGTCAGAGTTTCTTAGCTTCTTTAAATCTGTATTTCCATATTTATACTTTTCTTTTTATTAATTTTATAAAATTGCACTCCTCACATATTTCATGAAATATTCAAATTGCTATTAAAAAAAAAACCCAAACCAACCTTTCTCTAGGTTACAAGTTTTAGAAAATTCTTCTAAATTATCAGTTTATTAAAGTACTTTGTTTCTTCTATAACTGCTTCCCTGAAGTCTCTGATTTTTTTATTTGAGGGTAAGCAAGTTTACTCCATCCCAGACAGATGAAAAACTGATGGTCAAAAGCCTTCTGAGAAAATGCCTAAATAGTTGAATAGTTACAAAAATGATGAAGTCTTTCTTTTTTCTTTTTTTTTATGGCTTGGCTTGACAGGTAGTTTTTGCAGAGCTTGAAGCACCAGTGTACCTCATGAAGGCAATAATTGAACACCTCACAGATAAGGAGGATTGGGTTGGTTGATATAGTCTGGTGGGTTTTGGAAGAAGTTTTTGTCAAAATTCCTCGCAATAGAAGTGTTAAAGGAAATCGGGTTACTATGAATTAGTACAGTCCTCACACAGATTAAAAGGCAGGCAGTTGAAAGATAAGAAGTGGAAAGCAGGAATAAATAATTTTCACAGCTCTGGAGTGTTGTCTTTGGATTTCTGCAGAGATCTGTGCTAGGACCCGTGTCTCTCCACACATTTATAAATAACCTAGAAAACTCAATAAATAGCATAATAACACATGTTGGTAACTGTACTATAATCTTTACTTGTAGGAAAGATGAAGACTGACTGGAGAATTACAAGAGCTTGTGAGAATCAGTGGCAGAATAAGGGAAGAAAAAGTTTGTTTCAAACAAATATAAAATGATGCACGTGGGGAAACTAAATCTCAGTAAACTAAATTTATGTTAAAAGAAACATACTCTGCACTACTTGTTAAAGCTCGGGGATGAGATTTGGAGTTTATAATAGCTAGTCCATGAAAGTACCAGTCTAATGTTCAGAAGTGGACAAAAAAGCATATTGAGAAGAAGAAAAAAAGAAGAAAAGAAATGGCAAAGAAAATTTGGAAAATCCTTGAGTCAGTGTATACCACAGTGTATGCTGTGATGTGCCCACGTCCCGAGCAGGTAGAATCCTCAGTAGATAGGTAGCTGAATTAAGTAAGTAATCCACAGAAGAAATTAGTGAGGGAAGAGATATGACATCGTAGGCAAGAAGGATAAAATGAGTGACATGGGGAGGGACAATAATATTAACTTTTGACTGCTCTTCCAGTAAAAGAACTGAGGGCATCAGATGAACTTCATAGGCAAACAGCCCAAGATGAAATAAAAGGAGGTGGTAATTCACACAATTCGTACTTAGGTGTGCTGCACCTTCCTACAGGGTGCCGTGGCTGCTAAAATCTGCCTTGATGCTGGACAGATTAATGGAGCAGAAACTCAGCGAGGGCTGCTAACACTACCTCCCTCTCTGGAAGTTCCCAAGCCACACAAGGAAAAGTATTCAGCAAAATTATCATTGTATATTTGTCCTGGGTGTACTTTTTTCCCTAATATATTGCCTTAGGCTGCTTTCAGAAGCAGAGGTGGAAGCTGAATGTCTGGCCCAACTCAGTAAGGCCATTCTCATGTTCTTTCTGTGAGCCCCCACCATCTGCTCCTGTAGATCTCACAGGCTAAAAAGAGGCAATGGGGCTTACAGACTACACTGTGGCAGCCGGGGATGTAATTACAGAAAAATTTGCTTCAGCAACAAAACCAGATGGCACTGGCACAAGTGAGAGGGCAGCATACTGTGGCAGAGGGACTAGAACAAGCAGCTGGGGTCAAGGGAAGAAAATTTCTTAAACTGGCTTTGGTGCCAAAAGTAATGTTTGTGCAACTGACCTCTTCAGCAACACAGTCTTATCTAAACTGAAATGCTTTTTATTCTATTGTTATGCTAGCAAATGAGAGCATTTCAACAAAAAGCAGCATTAATTTGGAACTAAATGCTGATTTTGTGGAAATCTCAATTCCTGTTAAAAGTCTCTCCTTACCCTCTCTTTCCTTTCAAATGATAGTGGGTTGACCCTTGCTGGACACCAGGTGCCCACCAAAGCCGCTTTGTCACTGCTCTCCTCAGCTGGAGAGACAAGGAGAAAATATAATTAAAAGCTCGTGGGTTGAGATAAGGACAGGGAGAGATCACTGGCCAATTACTGTCATGGGCAAACCAGACTTGACTTAGGGAAAATTAACTTAATTTATTGCCAATCCAATCAAAACAGGATAATGAGAAGTAACCCCAAATCTTAAGCTACCCACCCCTCCTCCTTCCCGGCTCAGCCCCACTCCCGGTTCTCCCTCCCTCCTCCTCCCTGGCGGCAGCGCAGGGGG